>JADLOZ010000111.1:0-50000 GCA_017562165.1 Ectropis grisescens | reverse complement strand
TCACACTGACATAACACAATGGGATAGAAGCCAGAAATTAATAGACGATGAATCAGATGACATATATGATACAACCGATTAAAAGTTAAAAAATGAAAAAAGAAGAAGAAGACTTTATCAGCTGACTATTATTATCATTGTATAAATTCAAACCAATGGAAACTGCGTTGCCAGACATATTGCATGCCTCTAGAAGAAGAGGCCAGTTTGTATGGGTCAATTATTTAAATGTTTGTATCATCTTACCTGCAAACAGCAATAAAGATTTTTGTATTTGTATTTGTCACGCAGTATATAGTAAACTGACTGTGCTTACAATTTTACGGTGTCGTATGCCTAATATTTGTGCTCACGTATCTACTTACCTCTGTAACGATTAAACGGTTGTGTACGAAATTAATATAGTATAATAATTACATTACCTGGATTAAGACATGATAATTTCTATACCGTTCAATTTAGTAGTTGCAGAACCGCGTGCTACACTTGCACTGGACGCAACCAACAATAACAAATATATCAGAATAACGGCGATCATTTATATGGTAACACACCGTGATGAAACCGACATGTTGATTTTCCTCATGATTGTTTGGTTGGAACTCAAACGTTGCCTTATGTTTGCTACAAAGATACTGACGACGTCGTAATCTCCCGGCACTTACTTGAATGATTTTCAGCAGCCACGGCGGGTGGTTGATGAGTCCGGCCGCATCCACGTGTTTTTTGATAGCGTCTTCCAGTTCAGTGTACGTGGTCTTCTCTAGAGCCTGGTTAGGGAACAGATCTGCCACCAGGGATATGAAAAGGGGCTCGTCTTCGTCGATCAACTTCGACAGGTTCATATCTCGCAATACTCTCATCACGATAGTGCTCTCGTTGTCTTTTGAGTTTACCCTCTTCACCGCGCCCAGTGTGCGGAGAACGGACAGGATGTTACGCAATCCGAAATCGTAGTGCACCTATCAAATATTAAGTACATATTAGCACGAAAATAACCTCGTAATTTTAAATTACTCTGGTATTATTCATTTGGATTTACCTAATTTCTTCTGTTTTGGAGTTTAAGTATTACTTAAATCAGCAAGAGTATCAATAAACTAATCTAGTAATTTACCAATTTTTCATCCCATCTATTCGAAAAAGACGACTGGGTTCGCCTTTAAAGGTCACCCAAAAGAGGTGTTCACTATAACATTCTTTTAGCGGCCAGTAATGAGTTTTTAATCCTCTGTATAAGTGCGGCGCAATTCATCTTTGCCGCGTACTTTTTAAATTTTGAACATCATAAGTAGTGTTCGGCGTCAAAGAAATCGATCGTCTCAAAATCGCATCACATCGCATCAAAATGTCTCAAATTTAAATATCTATAAGTTTTTATTGGTTTAAATAATAGATAACATTAATTTCAATCTAGTTGTTACTCTTTTATCAAAAAATAATACATATTACAGTAAAATATGAGGCGCCTTTTATTTTCTCGTAATGGGTGGTAAAAAGTAGAGTGCACACTCGGGCGCAAAATATTTTTTTGTCTCAGGCGACGTACGTTGAATCCCTCCTACGTTCAGAATTTTGCTCTACAATTTCTCACTTTGCTAAAAAAAGCGCCCTCACCGTTAAAATAGTAGTTTGCTCTCTTATGAGACAATCTACTATTATTTCACATTTTCAACATGAATATTTAAGTATATAAAGATAACTCATACAATATACTAAAATACAGACAAAATATATTATAGAATACTAAAGTCTACCTGCTTGGTGAGCTGTTCCTCACACAGTTTATACAGAGTGTAGAATTTCCTGGCAAGCGTAATGTTCTCGAGAAAGCCACACGAGGCGAGCTTCACTCGGATGATGATCTGCCGGTCGGGGACCATCATAGCTACGGTGCGGAACTGGATTTTCAAGTTTTCTGGGAGTTCTTTACGCCCCGCGTATCCAGGATTCTAAACAGACAAAATTTATCGTAATCAGCTTTCACATTTGTCAGCGAATCTTCTGAACATCGCAATATTCTCGTAGTTACCATGGTAATAAATATTCCAAATTCGGGGCACATTTCAGATGTGTCTCCATCAGTGAAAATGAAGGATTTCTTCTTTTCTTTCTTGGCGGCGAGCACTACGGCTACCTGCTGGGCCGCCACGGAAAGCACCGGGAGCTCTATACGGTTGAACTCGTCGAAACAGCCCCACGAGCCGGACTGAGCCAAGCCTTTGTATATGCGCCCTAGGCCTCTGTGAAGCAAATACATTACGGTGTTTTAGTCATCTATTCAGATCAGTTCTCTGTTACTATGCGTAATTTTTTTTTGTAAAGCATTGATTGTTTTCCTACCTGTAATCCATTTGGTCGGAACAGTTAAAAACGACCACGTATTTAGCCAGTGTTTTGCCCATATCCTTGACGGTTTCTGTTTTGCCTGTTCCAGCAGGCCCACACGGTGCGCCTCCCATACTCATGGCCAGCGCTTGGGCTAGAGTTATGTAGCACCTGAGCAAGAACATACACATCATAATTTAAGATTGAGTTCTTCTCTTCAAAGCAACTTTACTTTCCAAATCATAGACACGAAACGGTTTCATATTATTGGGGTTTGTTTGCTTCAACGCAAAAAATAGTTATTTGTTATACAAGAGTGCAAAGTTGATTTTTAACCGCGTGCTCAATTTTGATGACCGCGAAGCGAAGGATTCTAAAATTAAATCACAAGCGCAGCGAGTGATTCAAAATTAGAATCCTGAGCGTAGCAAGGGAATCAAAAGAGCACAAGGTGAAAAATCTTTGCACTCGAGTGCAACACGTAAGTAACTTTTCATTCCATCTCAGCGAGGAAATGACTAAATGCAATTTTTTAAATGTTTTCGCGCTAAGCAAATTAAAAAAAAGTAAGTGCACCAAGGAGGCTCCGAGTCTGAGTTTTTAATATATTAAAAAAAATGTATAATGCATTCGGCACCAAGGAGGTAGAAATAAATAGGTTGAATTATGTTTTGAATTCAAAACCTCAGTACACACGATGTTCTAAATTCAAATTTACTTTAACCTCTAGAGGGTAAAAACGACTTTTGCGCCCTGATATCGAGGAGCAAAAGTACTCTTTCCGAGCTGGTGGGATGAAAAAGATATTTTCTCACAACACCTACCATATTGAACGGCAATGTTTATAATTACGTAAAACCAAATGAACATCTATCCCATCCTTACAAACTCCTATCTAATTATATCCCATCTTTTGAAGGACCGTGCAAAACTTCGATGACGTAACCACATACTCGAACATACTTTCCCTCTTTTCTTTATCTCTATACTTTCCTACATCACTTAGCCAAAAACATAAAAAATAATTTAAACGTTGAGGAGGTCAAGCTATCTAGGTCTCCGCTAGCCACTCAACAAATACTCGTATATAAACCAACTGCGACATCTTGGGATATCGCTTGTGAAGAAGGCTTATATTTATCACGAAATAACTGGACAGTTTCTGGTGTAATAGGCGCTTAAAGACCAAGCACAGAGCATACGATCATAACACGTTTTAAGACACCATCGCTAATTTTGTAGTATGGGGTTTTTAGGTACTTATTTTATTTCTTAAACCATTTAGTTAACATTATTGACTGATCAGACATTTGATTTTTAATACTAAGTACTACACACCTATCAGTGAGCGGTGTAATCACAAGACGCTCAGTGCATCCCAAATATTCGTTTTGATATGTAAAAGTAACATCGGTAACCGAGATCCACGTCTTATCGGCGTCTTCCTTAAAATAGAACCTGCATTGCTTCAGCCACTCGAAATCCATTGCGGAACGCACGTTCAGTCTCACCTGAAATCACATTAATTCTCACATATTCGAAAATAACATTTCATTTCTGTGATTCTGATCACTATAATAATGGGATGTGGTCCAAGGTTGGTTTTATAAGGTATATTTTACTCGAGTATGTAACAGTTCAATTTATGTTTCCACTATTTCAGTTTTCCAAGGGTGAGAGTAAAGGCCATAATCCTACAGTCTAGCAAAGAGTTTGCTCACACATGATAATAAATATATCGAAATTAAAGATGTCGTTTTTTGGGCATGTCGATTCTCATATTTTCTTACAGCTAAAATCTTGCTACAACAGACTCCAGAATAACATTATCTGTGAAAATGTCAACTATCAAACTATCACGCTTAATGAGATACAACCTGGTAACAGATGGACAGACAGATTAACAGAAGGACGGACAGCTGAGTGTTAGGGGTTTTACCTTACCTTTTACCCGTTTTACCTTGGGGTACGGAAGCCTTAAAAGTACCAAGGTTCTTCATAGCAGCACCGCAACGCGCTTACATCCACCTATCTAAACATGAAGAGATCTAATAACAGCATTACTCGGCCCTGCACTGCTCTCATCACCCTAAGGTAAAAGTTGAATTGCTTATAGGCCCCGTAATTTTTCTGAAAATCTTCAAAATGTATCCATTTTTCGTATAATCTATAACCAAACTAACAAGGCACTACAAAATAATGCAATGTCTTATTTACCAACGCTCACAACTGACGTTTTCATTAATTATTTTATTCCCCACACTATTTCATGTTATATTTTGTAGATTATCTATTGCGACATGACCATAATCAAAATACTTACAAGCATATCAAAAATATCTCGTTGATGTACATGTATTGTGATCAGCGTCTCAAATTTAATCCTTTCGATCTTGGTTAGGTCTCTAGTAGTTTGATCGATGAGCGTATTCAATAGCTCCAGGAATTTGTTATTCGTTTCCATCATTATCTTTTTGTCTTGACGAGCTTGCATTAGCGCCAATTCCGCGTCTCTCGTCCATATTATTTGTATGCCTAATAGACCAATCTGCAAATAAACCACCATTTTATAGAGTGTCGTAAAAGTTTGTTCGGATAGTAATTAGTAAGGCTAGAAAAACAGTCGTTCATGTTTTAAATTTACCTGGGCAGGCATTTTGTCTAAAAATAGCAGCAGGTTGAAAGAGGGATCGTTCAGGACAGCGACTGCGTTTCTTATGATAGAATGCAAGCTACCCTGAGCCGACTGCAGGAGAGAAGTGAGCCACGTCTCTACTGAGCCTTCAGCTCGTACCGGCCGCTCAAGTTTAATCTCTTCTCCTTCCGATGATACTATCGCTATCATTTTATTATATTCTACAACACAAAGAAGAATAGTTGATGTTTGAAGGTAAGGTAAATCTTTTTTCCCGTCAACGTGTAAGTAAAATCTATGCTCGTACCTATATCGTGAAATTTCACATAACGGATGTTATCGAAAATAGACAGCAAATGATTTTGTATCGTATGGGAGTCAGATGCTTGACCCAATATTTCCAAGAGCGCTGGGTCTGACACAAAGAAAAATCTGGGGAACATAGTTCTTTTCCTTTCAAGATAGCCACTAAGACTCTTTTGGCAAAGCTCCAGTTGTTCCTGTAAATGTGGAAGTAGTTGTCTCAGTAAATCATCCCCTACACAACACGACACCACTCCAGGCGTCTCATGAGCCCTCTGCATGATTTTCTGCCAAGACTTGTCAATTTTGAGAATCGTTTTGCCTCCTTCGGTAGTTGCTTGGCGATATCGCCTCCAACAAATACAGCTTCCAGGTAAACCCACATATTTTGGACCAACAGCCACCTTTCCAAAATCTCATTAGTACTTTGTAGATCATACAACCACTGTTGAATTTGTTTTCTGAACGGTGCATTATACCTGTAACATTTTAAATTTAGATTTAGATGTAATTCAATCGTAAACTCAATAGAGTGCGTTTCAACTAAAGTAGAGTTGTGCATGTGTTGGATAAATCTTTGTTGGGTTCTAGCATTCACCAACCTATTAGAAAGGAGCGATCCCAAAATCATGAGACTGTCTTCGAGCTGTCCGATGGTCTCGGCCGTGGTGTCTCCGCGCAGGAGCAGCTCTCCGCGGTTGTTGAACGTCTGGAACGTGAGCTCGTGCACCGACCACTCGTTTGTCACTTGCCTCAGCTTCGCTTCAATATCCTTCTCTTTCATAGCTGATATACAAATATCCTACAAAAATATTATTTTTTGTTACAAAAACCTGTGCTACCAATTGTGCTTAAAAAGTGCTACAAACAGCTTTTTTTGTTCGCTGTCCTAGTTTTGTGCATTCAGCCGGTTATAATGTTTTATACTGTCTGATTTTCGCTATCACTAAAGGTAATTGTGCGTAATTACTAATTAGGATGAACCTTTATTTAGGTCTGGTAATTGTAATGAACAGAAATAAGCAATAATAGATTCTATTCCCGTCATCTAGCGCGGAGAGTTACATTTACGCTCAGTCATTCTGATCCACATATTATTATTTACATATAGTCCTGCGATTGAATGCAGTGCTGGATCGCTTATTGGAAAAATGTAAACCGGCACTGGAAAGCAATGAATCCAGTTAGCATTCTAGTCTGCGTGTTTAGGTACATTTTTCCAGCAAGTAAGCAATCGAGTGCTGGATTCAATAGCTGGATTGGAATAATGTCAACCGATCATTACAGTCACTAACCTCAATATCCTCCTTATTAGGCAAAAGTGGTGCTTCGAGTATATTTTTCAGGCAAAAATCTTCGTTGTCAAGTTCAAATATATATTTTGTAACTTCCATGATGCGCTGCCAGTGACGTGGTTTCATGGCTTTGTTGGCCATCAGCTCAAGTAATGGACACATGTCATTGAAGTCGTCAATAGTCTTTTTGAGAGCGAAGAATGCAGGCCATTCCTTAAGTCTGTTACATTGGTGGATATGCTATAGTTACATTATAAGGTACCTAATAAAAATAAAATTTACTAATATAAGTCATAATCGATATTGCGAAAAAATGGTCAGTATTAAAGACAGAAATTTCCACAGTTTATTCAGAGTGGACACATTCTGCAAGTCGACAAAGAGGCTCATCCCTCAACGCGCTGGAAAGACGAGCTCGGAGCGTTAAAAAGATTGGGCGGTGGAAGTTTAGGACCGGATTTAGTGGAGGGAATTCGGAGAGACCCAGCAAAAAACACCTGAAGCTAACAAAAATTGTAACATAAACACGCAGGGACCGTACCCTTTTGGTAATTTCCGGCATCTGTTCTGGAACTCCATCAGTTCATTGTTAATTTCTTCAATGTTGACCTCTCCCCAAGGAATATCGTAGTAACTGCTTACTCTATCGATTACGTCATTGTAGAGTTTGTACAGTTTTTGCAACAGATTTAGTTCTTTTCTGATCTGAGCAAGCTCTGGGTACTCTGTATGAGGGAGACCAAATAATTCTTCGCCGTTTTGATAAGTTTGCAACTTACGCCACATGCCATCGAAACGGTTCTGTAATGTTTTAGATACATTTTTAAATATTTTTTGATGATTAAGAACTTGATTCTACATCTACTAGTCGTGATTTTATTCCAACAATCATAAATTAAGTTTAGCAGAAATTTCACTAATATTATAAACGTGATAGATTGTGAGTATGTTTGTATGTTTGTTACTCTTTGACGCCAAAACTACTGAAGGAGTTTGAATGAAATTTGGTACATTAATAGATAATAATCTGAAAAATATAAACAGGATTGAGAAATGCACGGACGAAACCGCGTGGTATATATAGTATATATAGCTATAGTATAAAATAAAATACTTATTTCATTATTATTATTATTGTGATTATTTTGCTTTGTAATGAAAAACTTCATAATTAAACGTCAAAAATACCTGGAAGAGAATAAGTCTATCGGAAGCCTCCCTCGGTGTCAGACCTGACTGCATCGGACCAGCATGCCTGTATTCATGGCAATAATCTGTGTTGTCTTCTCGGAACCTGAATCCGAAAATGCCAAAACAAGTTGTAATTGTACGGAAAGAGCAAATAAAATAATTAAATACGAAAATAGGGACTTAGCAAACAATGATATTATAGTATTTAAAATAATGGGATATCCAATCTAATTTAATATTAAAAATTAATGAAGGAAGAGTTCAAGAGTGAATTACATCAGTTGCCGTTACTGCAACTGAATGTTGTAATTCACTATAATGTGTAACCTAAGGACGCAAGGACGTTAATAAATGTTTTTTTTAAATAATGTATTGACGTCACTCAACACTTCTATAGGCCGACCGTTTATCTGAGCACACCCCGGACACTCCACTAAAATTCCATACAATCGCCGCTGTGGAGCTACCTACTCTTCACACAACTACGCAGATGTCGTTCGTACACACGCGTGAATGTGTGCGTTAGAGCTAGGGCTACTGAATTGTTTTATTGAATAGTTGTGCCCCTTGAGTTCACCTGGTGACGTAGTATATGAACTTGCTATAATGTTGAGTTACATAAATAGAATGGAGCCAAATTATACTATTCTAATTAAAAGGGTATTTGCACAGATTTCTAAATTGTTTCAGAAATCTGTGGGTGTTTGTATTGCCGCGTAAAATGAAACGAAATCGATGATAGATTAGATCAGGTACCTAGATCAGATATCTATTTCTGTTAGTAGGTACACATTCGCATTTTATTTTACACTTACCCATGAAGGAAACTTTATTCTAACACTATAATTATTCCTCCAGGCATTATCAATCCGTGCTTGGGCACATAAGTTACTGGCTGTGTAAGATACGATCTTAGAGTTAAAAATGACTTCGTTATTATAAATAAATAAATATTGGTAGATAATTCACACACAACACCATCTGACCCCAAACTAAGCAAAGCTTATAATATTATAAAGCAACGTTATTGAAAAGTTTCTAATCTTACGTTATTAAATTTTATCATTAGGAAATTAAAAAAAGCTTTTAATCTTGTCCCGTTTAGTTGATGGATAGCCGTAAACAGCACAACAACCCACTATGATGATATTTCGTTAGGAATTAGATGTTCGATACCAGCCCTTCGTTGAGTACTCCTAGCGTATCCGAAACGGCCTGATGGGCGAGGAAGCTTGAAATTGTCGGGGGGTGGGGAGTGTCCGTTCTATCTATATTATCTATTCTATGATCTGAGTCCTTGCCTGCGGGGTTTAGGGGCGCGGGGGTAAGACGACAAAGGGACTGAGACAGGTGCGGGCGGCGGGCGAATGTATATCTCACTAAGGACCCCCGCCGCCCGTCGGCCTGTAATCACTGTTTCTTCGTTGTTTTTTGTTAATGAAACAAAAGAAAAATCCGTGAACAATATTTTTTTAAAGTAACTGACGGAGTAAAAACTCCGGCTTGTGACTAAAAGTAGTCACTATTTTCGGCAATTTTTTTTTAAGCACCACCTTGGCCCTAACTAAGCAAAGCTTGTAGGTACTATGGGAGCTAGGTAGCTGATGTAATACTTACATATTTTTAAATACATACTTATAATACTTAACTGTGGGCCTCATAACGAAGCTCAAAGTCACACAGCGAGCTATGGAGAGGGCTATGCTCTGAGTCTCTTTGCGCGACAGAATCCGTAATTAATGAGGATATTCGTAAAAGAACGAAAGTGGCCGACATAGCTCAAAGAGTAAGCAAGCTGAAGCGGCAATGGGCAGACCACGTCGCAGAACTGACAACCGATGGGGAAGAAAGGTTCTCGAGTGGCGACCATGAACCGGAAGACTCAGTGTTGGACGGCCTCCCACTAGATGGACAAATGACCTCATAAAGGTCGCTGGACACCGATGGTTGCAGGTTGCGCAGGACCGTTCGTTGTGGAAATCTACGGGGGAGGCCTATGTTCAGCAGTGGACGTCTTGCGGCTGATGATGATTATGACTTATAATACATAGAAAACACCCAGTACAAGCGCAATGAAGAAAAACAAAATTTGACGATGACCTGTCCAGATTGTTTTTCAGGTCTTCTTCGAACTGCGGCTGCATCCTGAGTAGCTGCACGTGCGAGGCCAGCGCCTGCGCCTGCAGTTGCTGCCACGTGTAGCGCAGGTTGTCCACCTGCTCCAGGTCTTCTTTGCTCACCGGTAGCTCGTACCGAGTTATCACGTTAAATGCTTCCTGGAATTTTTATTACACTTTTACTTCTTTCCTCAATACTTCAAGAAATATCTAATACTAGCTGTACCCAGCCACGCTTCGCTGTGGCACATTGTGTTGCAAAAATTTGATAAAAACAATCCTTGATGCGGAATATATATATCATAGTAAAACCTCAGCTCGATCGGTGCAGAACTTTTTGAATTTTTGAAGCGTACACAAACCAACATAACGTTTTAAAATATGTATAAATAAATATACATACTATAGAAATCTCGGAAATTACTCAAACGTTTTTAGGATGCAGACGGTATTCGAGAATGATAAATTGATCTAGGTAGGTTACGTTTGTCTTTGAAAACGTCGCTTTGTCACTGTTTTTAGGCAATGAAACCGAACAAGGTTCAACATATCAAAACCATCGATATAAACCATGAGATGTGCCGTGAACACATTGAAATTGCTAATAAACTTTGTCAATGTGTGTAGTGTAAGTAGTTTACAAACCACCAATCTACTTGACCCCTAGAATTGCTATCGGCGAAGTGTGCTATGGGTCGACTTATTTTGGTTGTTGATAGCAAATACACATACTGCAACCGACTAGACCATAAAGAGTGAGCTCACTCTTCCCAACGATGACATTAATTCGTGCGCTTGAAGTTTGGGAGGGCACGTCCACTGGTTTATATCGATAATCAAAACCACATAGGTGCATATTGTGTAATCACAGTTTGATATTATTTACGACGTAACTTACTTCTACAGGGTCTATTTTTAGCTCCATATCAACCTCCTGCTCTCTGATCTTTTTAAGTGTTTCCATGACAGTTCTGACGTCATCTAGGTCACGTATGGGTCTCTCCAGTTTGCGTTCCAAATCATTCATGATGGCGTATACATAATCCATTTCACGCTTGTACTTCTTCCGCATAGCTTGACTAATTCGATGAGTACCATCTAATTGAAAACGAAAAAGTATTATTACTGTACCTATTGGAATTTGAATAATGGTATTTTTTTCTATTTGAAACAAATTTAAAAATCTTACTCTTCAGTTCTGTATTCAATCCAAGTTTAAGTTTTTCAGTTGATACGGCTAAACAATTCCCGATGATAAGGACATCAGGTTCAGTGGCCAATTTGGTTTCGAGTTCACTATGTCTTTTTAGCGCCAGTTCAAAATCGTTCAAGTTCCATGCAAGCAGTTGTCGCAAAGTTTTCTCACATTTCCAAAGATAATGATAGGGACGCCAGCGTTTTACCAACGTATTTAACTCCTGATTTCAAAACATACAAATATTTTCATTGAAATATAACTATTAAAAAATAGAGATAACAAAATCACACAGAATATTTATAATTTATCTACCGTTTTGATGTTTTGAGAGCATGTCGATAGAAGTGATAAAGTCTTGATTATTTCTTTATTTTCCATGACATGATTGTAAAAATTCTTCTGTTGAAACGGAAAGCTAGGTTTCTCTTCAGACTCGAGCCTGTAGTGTTTCTTCTTTCGCATTTTAGCAGCATCTGTCATCTTGGATTTCGGCATGTTTATCGGCGTCACGGACGATGAGACCTGTTCGTCAAGCTTGGTGACAACATCGAGGAGCTGATTGGCTTGTTGACCAGCGACCTTCTTCCAACTCACCTAGATTCCATGCACACAAAGCGGGAGGAGAGCCAGCCCAGACACCCACCGCACCGTACACAAGCGACATTCAGTGACAGCAGGCGAGTGCATTGTAAAGCGAGGGGAAGGTGTAGCAGACGAGAACACAGTCGATACCACAAGAGTGTACGTGGAATAATATTGAACGACGACACAATACAATTAACATCACACAATGAAGGAAAAAGAAAATTTGGTCATTAATATTTTTGATCATGCATACATCAAAATTGTCTCGTAATGCAGTTATTTTAAATACTGTTAACATAAAATACGTTAGACCACAATCGTCCCTAAAATGTTTAACAGATTTCAAACTAGAAGGAAGGACAGGCTCTCGTTGTGTATTTACAAATGAAGCGATAACATTTGCAAACGTATTTACAAAGTTCATGCAAAATACTCGTAGCTTGACGTTACATTGTTTATTCCGACAATTAATAGAATTAGGTAATTTCACAACGTGGAAATGTTAACAACAACGAGCAAACATGAAGGAAATTAATTACAATACTCGTAGGAGATCTCACATCACGTAAATATAAAACATGTCACCAGAATCCGCCTGGAGAAGTACCACACCTTGGCCAGTTATTCTACTACCAAGCAGCAATACGAGAACATCACAGTGTTCCAATTTGAAGGGCAATGTTTCCAGTTAAAATACAGGTATAGAGATAAAACTGGGTAACGAGCGCAGATCAGTGTTGCCTAATGATTTGCACTTTTCATGTTCCAATAGCTGCGTGCCACTGTGCTGTTATGGGCAGGCATGTTACTTACCATCAGGCACATGTTGTACTCGTTTTGTCGTTCTAAGACTACAAACAACTACATGAATAGCATTGGTCGGAGAAAAATACACAGGGTCGGTATAAGCACCATACAGAACGCAGGAAATGAACCCTTTGATATTCTTACCCTGGGTGGTCTGCCTCCACTCCACTGCGCAACTCCTTTTGACAGCCCAGAAATATGTTTTCCTGCTAGTACTAAAACGTCTTGGATCTCTTCTAAGGTTGGTGTTACTGACACGTTGGGTATCATGAGGGCAGCGTTAAGTAAAAAAATAGGTTTCTTTTGAGATCCTGCAGACAAATATACAAATGTGTAGAAAACAAACACTAAGGATTAATTATATCAGAAAAAGAGGACACGTAAGCAAAACACTTTACGGCTATGGAAATCAAAAATTAATCTGAAGAAATATCACGTTTATTGTTAAAAATTGGGGCTCTCCGACGCGGGTAATGTGAGTTCAATCTTTGCGGAGACCATTCATTCATTGCCATTCTACGTGGGAACGTAGTCATGGACACCTTTGCGCAAGGAATAGTTCGGGTGGGTTGTAAGGGTTTTAGGTAGAAGTTAATTTTGACTTTTTATCTTAAATTGTACTTAGACTCATTTATGTCGAAATAAAATCTGAAATGTTATCACCGTAATTAATTAAAATGGTAGAATAAATATACTAGTTTACTTTTAGAGAAGAGACTTTAGCTCAATATTAAGACAATAATACAATAATACATTATTTAATATTACAATAATTAGACATTTACATCTAAGACAATAAATAAATACCAGGGCCTACCTTCAGCATCGTCACTCTGCATGTGATCGCTGTCCGCAGCGAACTGCTTGATGATGAGGTCAAGCGTTCGCCGGGTGACCTTGATGAGCACGTCCACTACCTTCCGGCTGTAGTATCGTCGCATCTCACTCACTGCATTTTTCACCATTTCCTAAAGAAACATTACAAACCAGGATACTTTTATTGTATTCCCACTTATAGAAAAAAAAAGCTCCTAATAAGCTCCTAGATTTACCAAGATCAGGTCTTCGTCTGATGATGGGTTTAATAACTACCAACTCCATACAATAGGATCCACTGACAGCCCCTTACGCAGAGGCTGTTTGCAGAAGAATTACACTGTGGAGCATGTACTTCAGCGCTGTGCAGCCACAGGAGATATATATGGTCAAGATTCGGACTCCTTGAAGAAACTCTATATCAATTATGTCCTAGATGCATAATATCTGAGAAAATGGGACTGGGACTAGTATGCCAGCGATCCAAGGCCGTCCTCCGCTATTTTAAGGAGCTCGGCTGGCTTGGGTAAGCTGGCCGGGTCGGGACAGGTTTCTTTTTTGTAAAACACGACTATGCGGAAAAGCATGATCGCTTGATTATGTCGAAATGACAATTAAACGTAAGCCTATCAATGATTAACATAAATGAGACCTCAGTTAATCAGTTATATTATACTACAAAGTGGCATCGGTGTAATTGTATGTTTTCAATTTCAAATACAACATCCGAGATAAACAATATTTGAAAGAAGGAACAACTGTAAATAATTACCTTTTAATAGTTTAAGCAGAAATATGTTTGATACCTGCATGCTTTTGGAGAGACCGCCAGCGGGCAAGGACAGCAGACGATGCGGGCTTTCAAAACACTCCCAGACCGCTGACCAATCCTGCTGACCGCTGGACGTCGATTCGTTGAGAGTGGAGGCCGCGCCACTGCCACTGGTGCCTTCATCTGGGTAACAAATACTTATAACAATTTAGTGGTGTATATTTCAACGATTTTTTCATCGATTATAGGTTGGCACTCGATCATGATCTAATCTGATGTGAATGAAAGGTGAGGTTAGGTCAAGTCGCGAGTAAAGTACGTTCCATCGTACACTGCACCGTCGTTAGCATCAGCCTAGATGGCGGGTAAACGCAAACCAACAAAACCTATGATGAGATGAATGAAAGATAAGCAACCAGCTACACAGTTAATTAGTGGCTAATTGGCTGGCTTAGTTGGTATTAAGTCTTCCTGCGAAGCCGTGGGTTCGATCCCCACCCAGTGTAAATATTTGTGTGATGAATACAAATATTTGTAATGTACCTGGGTGTTTGTGGTCCGATTGATCGAACTACTCAGTCAAACCACGGGGCCAGAAGGCCTTTCTATGTATGTAGGTATTTAATCTAGATATACCTGATATGATATATAAGTATTAAATCAGATATATCTAGATCCCATAGTACAAGCTTTGCTTAGTTTGGGGTTAGATAGTGTTCTGTGTGAAATGTTGAATGATGTAAGTAGCAAACCTTCTGCTATAAGAAACTCGAAGTCAGGGTTGATCTCCGCCGGTTTGATCTGTTGCGCTGCTTTCTTCACCAGATCCAGAACCTCTTCCACAGCCTCCTCCACCATGAGGCTCTTCCTGTTCAACTCGACGCACGCGTGCCTACCGGAAATTACACAGGCGCAAACTTATTACAAATACTTACAAACTATATTTTTATAACACAAAATTGATAAGTTATTACCGACCATTTTGGAGTTGAAATTTGTCGTAGTAATTTGTAGGTATTCTATTAGTCAAGGTCTTTCATGTGATTGATTTCTACCCATATTGAAGGAGTTTAAAAACAAAAGGGTACTTAAAGACTACCAAATATGCATACATACAAACTTTCGAATTTATAATATTAGCAGGATATATACATGTCAATAGTGTTCTCGTAAATAATTTAAGAATTGCTCGTACCGGCAACCGCTCTCAACGCTTTCAATAAATTCTTCCACAGACCACGGCGATTCTTCTGTAAACAAACACGGAATAAAATAAATCTATGAATGCGGAATATTATAAAATGTAACAATAATTACATTTAGAAAATTGGGATGTCAAACTTATTGGAATGGGCGGAGCCACTGAATAATTACTATCCATTATCTGAAGCAAGTTTAAGGATAATCAAAATGATGAACCCCCTCGACCAGTCAGAAGCGTGCCCAGCATACCAGCGGCATGTGGCAATTCCGCTGAAAGGCACATACATGACAGAAAGGAAAGTGAAAACTAAAAATATTGCTTGGCGTAGAAATACTTTCATATTCGCCAATTCCATCTGCTTTCCAAATCTACTTAGCGCTTAAAATATGATAACGCGGGCGGCGACGGATGCAACAGCTGTTCAATATTTATTTGCTTCAGAATTTCTTTACCTTGATAACGGTCAGAGACTCTTTCAACAAAACGAATTACATTATTATTTAAAAGTACACCAATGTAATTTAACCTCATTAAGTAGGGGACAGGCTCAGAAAAAACTATTTCAAAGGGGACAGATAATAAATTTAATATCAGTATTTGATTAAAACCTCAATTTAACCCCCTAATATGGAAAACAGGCCGTTTCCAAGTCTCTCACTAAGTTTGGAATTCGAACAAAGACAAAAACCGTCATGGGTTTTCTCGAGTATCTACTATGTTTAGGACAAAGAAGTTGGAAAATTAAGTTTAGGATGAGCGCGCGTTGTACTTTTGTTTACTACCTTACATTTTTAATGGCATATGTATCATTAATTGCAAAATGTTTGTGTTGTGTCACAAATTCGATGAGATTTTATTTGCAACTAGCGTTCCGCCCCGGCTTCGCACGTGGTATGTTATATAGCCTATTAGCCCTATAACACCCAGGGATCACGCACAAAGCCAATCGTGATGTTTGAAATCGGTCCAGCAATATTTATACGATACTAACGTTGCCTTCCCGGAACCTCTCAACTAACACTTGAACTTTATGGTATGGTGTTAAAGTACAAATTGACTTTTAAATATTAATTTGAATCGTTTCGGAAGTCTATCGTTCTACATAGAAGTTACGGCTGGTCTAGTCGGGAGAATGGCAACTGCCGATTCGGAGACCCCGGGTTCAAATCCACGCGCACCACTGTCTTTTCGAAGTCATGTGCGTAATGCCTCTAACTTAAAAACGGTGAAGGAAAACATCGTGACGAAACCGACATGTATCTAGAATCTTTCGAGGTCATGTGTCATCCACCAACCCGCACTTGGCCAGCGTGGTGGATTATAGCCTTAAACTCTCTCCTTGCGAGAGAAAACCCCGAGTCCCAGCAGTGGGAACATTTAGTGGGCTGATTATCATTATGCTTATGAATCGTTTGTATGCGAGAATAGATAAGTGTTGATAGAACTTTTCAGGCAATTTAAAAAAAAAATCTCTGCGTTAAAATCATACTCGTACTTATAAATATAAGAATATTCTGAAAAAAAATATTTGCGAATCGGTTCAGCTGTTGTCGACATTTGCGCTTAGCAACACATTCATTGATTCATTTTTAAGTTATATAATACTGTAAATGTAAATTAAACTTAGTTAATTTTGTAAAGGCGTTCCTTTAGGACATCTTTTTTGTATTTATAATTTTGTTTAATTAATTTTGGTTTTGACTATTCATCTACGATTTAAATGTGTAATTTGCATGACATAAACTGTTCCAATTTAATTTTTATTTAAAATGTTTTTAATGTTTAAATTTCGTTAGTGTAATTGGCGATGTGCCGTTCTGACTGATTATATAAATAAATAAATAAATATAATTAAATAAACAAAAGGAAATATTCAGTAAATCAAAACAATTTATAAAGGCGAGAATGGCTAAATACTAACCCGGAAGAGATATGAGTGTCACTTCTTGCATGCCTTGCAGAACGTAAATAATGCGGTTGGAGTAGATGTCGTGGACTCGCGTCACCAACACATCGAAGCTCTTGATGGCCTGGTGAGTTGATTGCATACATATGTATTAAATTACATATATTTAATATATTAAGGCAAATTTATAGGAGTTATACCTTTTTAGCCGAGCCTGGAAAATGGTGAGAACAAATTTTTAACAAATTATTTGCCAGTTTTTTTTAAAAGACATATGGCAGTTTTTTGGCCTCATGTGGCCTCTACTGCCCAAGAACTTCGGGCTAGCCCAAAAATAGCGTTAATAGAGCGTTAGCGTTAGTAATAATATGTTTTAAAATTTAATGTAGGATTTAACTTCTTTCATATACACATACACTTTTTATTTTTCGAGAACGATTCATTTACTCGAGCGTCATAGAGACCTATTGGATTGCAAAACTTAGGTAATAAGCAGAAAAAAATTAAAAAAAAAAGTTATCTTTTCCTTTGTGGGGGGTGCGGCTATTCAAATATGAACAAGAACATAATTAAAAATTTTGATTAACCCCCGACTACCTCAGATTTGTTATCTGTACAACATTCTACTAGTCAAGCCCTTTCATTTGATACCCATATTAAGGGAGTTGTGAAAAAATAAATGTATTTCACCATTTTGTGGAAGCGGCCATCTTGGATTTGAAATTTGTCATAGTGGCATGTATTCTACTAGTCAAGCCCTTTCGTTAATACCCATATTAACATAGTAGTGAAAAAAAAATTCGCCATTTTGTGATGGCGGCCATCTTGGATTTGATTTTTTTATAGTATTTTACTAGTCAAGCCCTTTCATTTGATACCCATATTGAGGTGAACTGTGAAGAATTGTGAATTGTGAAGAAATATTTTGTCCGCCATTTTGTGGCGGCGGCTATCTTGAATCGATATTAACCAAACATAGCTAAAAACATCCGCACGGATATTAACTTTCAAATAAAAAAAACCGCATCGAAATCGGCCCATCCGTTTGAGCTCTACGGTGCCACAGACAGACAGACAGACAGACATCGACGTCAAACTTATAACACCCTTTTTTTTGGTCGGGGGTTAAAATCACCTTTATGAGCTAATTAGCGATAATTTTTTGTTACTTCTGCGTGTGGAATCCTTGGATATTATATTTTTCGTTATTCTTGTTTTTTTTTTCCTTTAAAATAAAATAACCACGCTCGAGAATGTAGAAATGTTTTTTAATAACTTTGTAGCCCTCCCTTTTCTTTGTGTCACTCTCGAATTGTCAGATTAGTGGAATATACACTTCTTAGCATGTAATTAACCCTACCCTATCTTAATCTGACGTGCTCGAGAATAACTGATGATCAAAAAAAAACTTTTCTTCATCGGCTTTATATATGAGGCTCATATTGCGTTGAGCTACTTTACCGGGTACAAGATTTCCAAATATACATATTTTAATCTGCCGCGCTGGAGTAAATCCCGAAATCCTCTCTTGGACTCCCCTACTATTATGGGCAAGTATGTTGCTTACCATCAGGCAAATGTTCAGCACGTCTTGTCTATACTATAAAAAAACGTGGTCATGCTGATTAAAACAGGTTTGGTGTGACCTGGTTAGCGCGGTCGACGAACTGTCCCCAGTCGTCGCTGGTCCAGCCCACGGACCGCAGCGCCGGCAGCAGCAGCGACGAGAGCCGCACCACCTGCGGCAGGAACAGCGGCCGCACCTCCAGCTTCACGCGCCGCACCGTGCGCAGGTAGTCCTCCAGCAGGAACTGCAATCCACCGCGCCCAGAACACCCGTACAGACCGCAATACTACACGTGCCCCACCTACCTTACCACCACTAAATGTCCCCACTGCTGCGACTCGGGATCTTCTCTGGCAAGGATAGAGTCAAAGCCATAATCCACCAATGTGGATTGCTAAATGACACATGACCTTCCTCGCAACATTTTCTTTCACCGTCTTAAGTTAGCGGCATTACGAACAGACAGTGGTGCGCGTGGGATTTAAACTCGAAGCCTCCGGATCCTCTCTCTCGGGGACTCGGCAATCGCCGTTCTAGACCAGCCGTAACTTCACCTGCCTTTCAAGTTTCTACCGCCTGACTAAATCTGCTTTGGCTTTGCTATTGCGTCTATAATTTCAAGTGAAAAGAAAAGAGAGAATATTATTAAAGCTAAGAAAACTAAGCAAGTTAGACAGCGTTAGATAGGACGATAGACCCTCTGTTCCTGAAACTTAAGTAGCCCACTATGCATCGCACCGCGTCGAGAAGTCGGCGGCGGAGGAAGCCACGACTGGCAGGGGCAGGGTACTCGTATGTGTCCATTCCAATGCGTTATATATTTCTTTAATGTCACACGCAAGTCGTGGTTTCTAAGAATATTCCATACTACACTAACAATGAATTAAATCGTGATTAAGTCCTGTACATTATAAACATCATACTACACTAGTTTTCAAGCTTTTATGAAACTGGGTCGTGTAGTGTCGAATGCCTACATTAAAGTCTAAATTATATTATTAAAAGGTTTGTATCTCTGTTTTGTGTTTGGGCTTAATTTTGCTTGCCTGTGATTGAATGATTTGTAAATAATCAAACTTACTTCTTAGAGATTGTGCACAGTTCTTGCAAATCTAGCTACCATCTGAACACTACTAATAAGAATAAGTAGTGACAAATCGTCGCACCTGCAGAGAGTCGTTGACAAGAGTGAAATAGTTTTTCTTGGCGTAAAGCGAGTGGCAGACGATGGGCAGCTCGAGCCCCATCTTCACGAGACAGTCGGACTCGCGGATCAGCAGCCGCACCGTCTGGTCGAGGTTCACGACGATGCAGCCGTTGTCGTCGATACGTAGCAGAGTGTTCGTTAGACTATCATCTACGTCCCAAAGCTGAAACGAAAAAATGGCCTATTTTAGGCAAATTTTATGCTCATTGTTTTATAACAAATTGCAAAACATTGCAGCAGTTTCGGGCCAGTTTAGCACTTTTAGGGAAAATCAGGGATCCCCCCTTTTTTATTTGCCTTTGCGTCTAAATTCTAGGGTACATGTCGGGTTTATGACAATGTTTTCCTTCACCGTTTTTTAGTTTTAGCCATTACGTACATGGGTTCAAAAAGACAGTGGTGCTCGTGGGATCAATCAAGGGGGTTCTGGATCGGCAGCCTTTTTCCAGACTATATCAGCGTTAATAACCTCGAGAAAGGAGCCATCTATAAATTACGTCACACGAATTTCATGTTTTTTTGTAATATAAGAGAAGTTGGTAAGTACCTAGTGTGACGGTAAATTTTTTTGGCAATTTAAATTTAATATTGTAATACTTAGATATAAAATATACTTATTTTTAAATGTTACAAAGACGTCACAAAATTTGGTACCCTTCCGCTCCTAGTCACACAATGACACACTTCATCGATCTGGACCACCACCTTTAACGCGTGTAACTTATGGATGGTCCCAAAGATAGAGCTTACGTTTTGGTTCATCCAGACAGCCCGCATGGTCTCCTCGTAGTTGTGGATGAGCGTGCGCGTGTTGCCGTACTTGCGCATCATGTCCGCCGAGGCGGGTAGCGCGCGCAGTACCGGGTGCGCCGACACGCTCTCCACCGTCTCCGTCATGTTGTACATCAGGCATCGGGCCCATTTTATTCGCCCTACAAAATACGTGTATACTATTCACGATTTCATAGTAAGGTATGGGTCATCTACAGGCATACGCTATACATAGTCTTCGTTTACTCCAGTGGAAACGTAGACCCACGTTGTCAAACAAATTAATACACGCAGCTAAAATGCGCTGCATATCAGCATGCACCGCGGAGGGGCCGCGCCTTAAAACTATATAATTCAGATAATAAAGTATTCACTATTCTGCCGTGCGGCCTTTCATCTTCAGTGCGGCAATCTTTTCCAAAAAGATCAGTGTTAAACCTAATGATGTCATTTTGTAGTTTAAGCAAAAGAGGTACTTACCTATCTAAAAATAGATGTAGTAGTACGACAGGCAAAAATAAATTACCCGTCGTACTACTGGACCTGCTGGTAGTAACACGGGCAATAAACCAATGTTTTGGGTACATTCGGGCAGGGGTCAGTGGTACCGTTGACCTGACGTAACCTTTGTTTTCATATTGATATATGGCATACATGTCATAAAATATATTTTTAATATTATTAATTTTATCACTTCGAAAATCTCGTATAAGGCTCCCGTACTATAACCACAGCTAATGGACCTGCGTAGATTGTCAGTATCAACAGCGCCACAGTTTTATTACCAGCCAGAAATAGGATATTTACTTGTCCTGTGTCGACGCATGTTTGTCTCAACAACAATGAAGCAACACAATGGCATGTGGAACATTGAAAAGACCTTTGTTATTTATTCTCTGAAAGCAAATGTGCTAATAACGTGAGACATTAGAGTATTATCTGTAATGAGATACCGTATTGTGTTCGTTGTTTATGCTCGAGATGGTAACATAATATAACATGTTATAAAGGTAACATTAATGAATCTATTGTCATAAAAGATAATGGCATATAATGGCAGGCTTATGCTTTGCTTATTATTGATAAAATGTTACTTAGACTGCTTATGTTTATCTTTTTCACTCGTAGCTATGAAAATTTTAGTGGATATAGTGTAGTACGAGTAGAAGCGTCGATGATGGTGATGTATAAAGACCCATTATAAAATACCCAGTACCTACGTTGCTGGCTGGTAGTGCAGAAATATTCCTACGGCACTACTGGTAAAACGTTTTTGTACTCAGTAGTGCAGAAGGGAACGTAGATGTAAGACGTATAAAAATTCCCCACGACACTACTGGCCAGTAAATAAGCGTTTTTTTTGTATATTAAGTAAGTTTTAGTTAGTAAAAATGAGTAATTTTAAAATTCAGACCTGCAACTGGTGAATAGTTCCTCGGTAAAGGTGGATCGTCTTTCTGTCTCTTGAACATTTTCATTATTTTATCAACTTCTTTTTCAGAATATTTAAGAACTCTATCATATTTTTCACTGAGTTTAGTAATAAGTATTTTTTGGCTAACCTTTAAAAAACAGATTCATTTAAAACACAAAATGTATCGGAAGTTATTATATTAAATTTATAATGTACTTACTTTTTCAAATCTTGTTAAAAACTTTATGCCTTGAGGAGTTTCCCATACGCTAGCAAAATTATTTTCGATAGTATTGCCGATAGACTCTCTCAAGGCGTTAGTTTTTTCCTCAAATGCTTGATGATCTTTATCAAATTCGTTATTTCGGTAATCTAAGTAATCATATTGACAAGTGGTGACAGCCTTTTTTGCCTCATCGAAAACATGTATTGCTTCTTCTAGATCTGAAAAAATAAAGTAAATATTTGTAAAGATTGGAGAAGACCTTATGTAGAAATAGTTTTCCTCAAATTCAATACCAACCTTCGCCCAAGAGGAGCCCTTCCATTCTTTTTTCGAATAAATGATTATAATCATCCATTAAATCAAACATGGCTATGATCTTGTTTAATCTTTTACAAAATGTGTCAAATTTTCCAAACACATAATTCTCTGAAAAACTGAACTGTTCGGTATTAGGAAGGAACGGCTGGTTTTTGACGAACAGATAGGTTTCTCTGTAGGTCCTGTTCAGATTAATGCAATGAATCAGTTTGTCTCTAACGAGAGCCCTGTCTTGAGACCATATTGTCTCTTTGAATCTGCATGTGATGTATTGTTTGCAGGTCTCAATCATTTGATTAGTAATCTGTGGAAGCCCATTTTACTTAATAAAATAATCACTGAGCATCATAATACAAACAATTGATAGAATTTTGATACTTACTTTTACCATAAGAGACGAAATTCTTTCGGAAGTATTATAGAACTGCGAGACGCTGTGAATCAATCGGACCGTTTGCAGCAAACTTAGTATGGAATCTTTTATTTTAACAGGATCGTCGAGGTACAAAGAGTGACAACACTTTTCCATGGCTTGGATGAATTTCGCATTATCTTTGGCTTCATTATAACAAAAGGTGATTTTATGATCGGTATCTCGCCACAGTTTAATTATTTTCGAGTTAGCCAGTTGAAGGCAAGTGAGGGTTAGTTGAACTTCATTGTCCTGCAATATGATAAATTATATAAGTAGGTACAGCGTCGATTGCCAACAAAATTGATAAATGATAAAGGGGATAATCGTGACCTGTAAATATGAAACCAGTTGGGAGAATTGAGCCCCTCTCTTTTTCCAATATTCCAACTCATCTTGGGGTCCACTAGAGTCCACTTCACGTCGTAGTTGTTCACTTTCACTGAGAATCTGCCGAAGGAAAACTTAGTAAGTACCTACATTATTTTTTATTTATTTAAGAAATTATGGGATTGTTCGAATACAAATTACCTATGTGCCACGCTCGTTTATCTCACTAATTATAAATGTCAAAATTTAGATGTTGTTCAATCACGCGGGTATAGCACTTAGGTAAAGTTTTATTACAGTGAAATAACAGGAAAGGAAATTACGCGGGTACAGCCGCGGGGCAGTTTTGTATCATATATATATATCATATTTGTTGGAAATGACTTGCCTTACAAATAATATATTATCACCATAATTAGGTAATCTGAGGTTATCGTGGGCAACTTACAGTTCCATACAAGCATACAATATAACTCGATAAAAATGTAAAAAAAAGATGCAAGCCGACACTGTCGCCAGATTACATCATCGACATCAACTCATTAATTTTATTGTTCTTAATACGAGTACTTACTTCCATAACCTTCTTGATCCATTCGTTAACACGTTCTTCTAGCATGGTGATCGTGGTAGGATTTTTCGTCATTTCTTTAACTTGCGTGTGGTCCGTGAGATTAGCCATATGCGCCTGCCCATCGTCGAATAAGTTCACTTGATTACAGACATCCTCGCACACTGAGAACAACATAGAGTAGAAATAAACATCAAAGTATTAGTTAGACAGAGTTGAAGCGAAAAAAAAAGTATGATAGTCAGCATCATCATTATCCACAACCTTCTGGGTATAGGTATCTATCTATCTTATCATACCATCTTCCTCGGTCCTGTGCCTATTGAGCCCAGGTTCGACCCGCGATAGAAACGATATTGTCGGCCCATCTTGCAGCTGGACGTCCTACACTCCGCCTTCCTCGCCTCGGCCACCACTCGGTCACTACTCTACTCCACCTGTTATCACCGCGTCTAGCAACATGTCCGGCCCAACTCCACTTTAGCTGCATAACGGTAGTTCATTACAATAGTATGATAATTACTTTGACTAAATTATTGCGGATCGGCTTTTGATTTTGAGACCAAAATTCAATAAGAGTACTCTAACAAATACAACAATAACCCTAACTATTAATTGAGGTTTGCTGTTATATCTTTTTTTAAATTAACTGGAATTTTGCTCGCGAACATGTAATGGTAATTCGTCATCGGCCATCGGTCTCGTCAGTCATGTGAATAGAGTTGTCTTACCCTTGAGAGCACTGCAGAAGGACCTCAGCCCAGGCAACAGTTGGTTCTTGACGATTGGGAAGCGAGTTTCGTCATCATCCCCGTCGGTGCTGGGGTGTGCCAGGGCGTTCATGTACACGTGCTCCATCACGCGCTCGATCGCGGTCACCAGACCCACCTTCTCCGCGTTGAGGATCCCGCAAAACCTTCAATGAGCAAGTTAAAGTACAATGAGCAAGGTAAAGTGAAGTATTAGCAGGAAGAATTAGTTTACGGTCAGTGGTGTTAATCCTATCTGACTAATATTATAAATGTCAATGTATGGATATTTGGATGTTTGTTGCGCAACCACCATAACGTTTGACCGGATCAGACAGAAATTTGGAGCACAGTTAAACTGTAGTCTAGAAGAACACATTGACTAATTTTTATCACGTAAAAAATACAACGGGTGCTGGAACTACGCGGGTAAAACCACGGGGCGCTGCTAGTAATATTTTAAATGGAAAGTTGTGATGTTTAGATGTTTGGATGTTTGTTGCTCAATCACGTCGGAACGCCTGAACGGATCTGGTTGAAATTTCGAACACCGTTCGTTTCGAACTAGCATATAGCCTTCTTTTTATCGCGGGAAAATAAAGGGAGAGGAAATTACACGAGTAAAGTCACGGGGTACTGCTAGTATTTATATACATTTATGTATTAATACTCACAGGTCTTTGTGGAATCCTTCTTCTGGCAATTGTTTGCTCACATTTATACGAAACATGTAAATACAGACGCCAGTAAAGCGAACATCCCATCCATCCGATAGAAACAACTTTTTCTTGAGTGTCACTTGAGGAGGAGGCTGTTTTCCTTGACCCTGCTGGCGAGGCTTGGTTCCCTCAGGATGTGGTCGATGTTCAATTTCCTCTACGTCTTGGTAGTACCAAAGGAGTTTATTTCTCATATGAGGTAGAAATAATTGATTGATGTCATCCAGCTGTAAGTTAGATATAATATCGAAACTATTATTATTTTGTGGGTCGGATAAGTATTACAAAGTAAAGCGAAAAATTCAATGAAATTAAGATCGTAATATTTTACAAAACCGTAGTATTTGATGGTACAACGGCAAACAAACCTATATATGTAGGTACATTTGTTACCTACAAGGCGCATGGAATTATTTCTATATTTGATTATACGTTTGGGTAAGAAAAATATTTTGGCGGAACTAAATAATAAGTAAGTATAATATTTTAAACAGTATTAATAAAAAATAATTTTAAAAGTACCATATTTCCTTCGAAAACGTGGTCCATGATGGCGTGCCGGGGGAGTCCAGTGCCATCGATGAGGAGTTGGAAGGTGAACTCCAACCTGGGGTCCATCTCCCCCCCCTCCTTGCCTTGCGCTCGCATTCTTCCCGCCTTTTCTAAAATACACACACTTTCGTGAATAAGGAGACACGAAGAACGTTGTTCTTTGCCTTCTGTAAGACAGACCTGAAGAATATCCATGACATCTTCCTCTTCTTCTTCCTCGCTAGAGCCAGGCTTAATGCCGTGAACGAACATTTTGGTCTATTTGAGTTTGAAATTTTATGATATCCTAACTAAACAATCACTAAATAATATATTCTAAAAATTTTACTTTGAATGAAATTTAAATAACTACATTTTTAAAGGATTTGTTGTGTTTTAAAAAAACATATAATTTTGCTATTTACACAAGTTGTTTTTATTTTTTGCCAGTGCCAGCCATTGTATGCGTCGGGCTTCCAACTATAGAGCAGCAGTTGAACACAAGGATAGGCGAAACCATTATTGTAATATGTAAATTAAACGGACAAGGAATGAGTGTCATTATAAGGGTCGGGGGTGGTACGGCGTCGCACTTGCTTGTACCTTGCTAATGCCGACATAGACACGCAATATTTGAATTGATCACCATTTCATTTGTGTAAGCTTTCCAGGCACCATACCGAGCATGGAAACATACACGCCACTTAGACCGAAGATAGAATCCATCATACACGTTTTAAAATGTTGCCATAAATCTCAAGTGTGAGTCTCTGAGACTCAGAAGCGTTTAGATGAGAGATAAATCTGTTTTTTTTTGTTCTGAATGCAATAATTAAGGTTTTGGTGTCGATAAAATCAAAGTAGGTAGGTAGCTTTTATATAATAGGCAGAAAGTTTCGCAAAATATAGAATTCAAGTGTTGTCACCTGTATCGTTTGTATTATATTTCGGGTATAGCATTATATTTAAATACAGAGAGTTGAGTCAAAATATGTGCTAATATAAAATAATAAGTATCTGGTTATTTAAAGAAATGGATATGACTGGTAAAGTTGAGTATAGAGGGCGCCGGTACAGAACCATCTACTACTACCCGCCATCGCAAAAAGAGTTTTGGAGGGGCTGGATGGAGCTAAGCCGGCGAGGGGCAATGCCTTTTGAAGTTTTGTAACGGAAAGGTCTATCAGTTGTGAAGCTAGATTCTTAAATTGATTTAATTGGTTTACTTTTACTCTCGAAGCACACCCCGGACACTCCACTAAAATTCCATACAAACGCCGCTGTGGAGCTACCTACTCTTCACACAACTACGCAGATGTCGTTCGTACACACGCGTGAATGTGTGCGTTAGAGCT
Source organism: Ectropis grisescens (assembly GCA_017562165.1). Classification (NCBI taxonomy): domain Eukaryota; kingdom Metazoa; phylum Arthropoda; class Insecta; order Lepidoptera; family Geometridae; genus Ectropis; species Ectropis grisescens. The sequence continues at coordinate 22,673 of JADLOZ010000111.1, read as the reverse complement.
AGGGCTACTAAATTGTTTTATTGAATAGTTGTGCCCCTTGAGTTCACCTGGTGACGTAAAGTAGTCTATAAACTTGCTATCATGTTGAGTTACATAAATAGAATGGAGCCAAATTATAATTTGCACAGATTTCTAAATTGTTTCAGAAATCTGTGGGTGTTTGTCTTGCCGCGTAAATGAAACGAAACCGATGATAGATTAGATCAGGTACCTAGATATCTATTTTTGTTAGTAGGTACACATTCGCGTTTTATTTTACACTTACCCATGAAAGAAACTTTATTCTGTTACTATAATTATTCCTCCAGGCATTATCAATCCGTGCTTGGGCACATAAGTTACTGGCTGTGTAAGTTACGAACTTTGAGTTAAAAATGACTTCGTTGTTATAAATAAATAAATATTGGTAGACAATTCACACACAACACCATCTGACCCCAAACTAAGCAAAGCTTGTAATATTATAAAGCAACGTCATAGAAAAGTTTCTAATCTTACATTATTTTATCATTAGGAAATTAAATAAAGCTTTTAATCTTGTCCCGTTTAGTTGACGGACAACCGTAAACAGCACAACAACCCACCATGATGATATTTCGTTAGGCATTAGATGTTCGATACCAGCCCTTCGTTGAGTGCTCCTAGCGTATCCGAAACGGCCTGAGGGGCGAGGAAGCTTGAAATTGGCAGGGGGGTGGGGAGTGTCCGTTCTATCTATATTATCTATTCTATGTCTCGAAGTGTAATACAAGCAGCTTGTTCAAATTTATTGTAGTGGCGGGATTATTTGCAGAGTCCGCTCGGGGAAGTATCACACCTTTGTCAACTATTCTGCTGGTTTTAATGGTAACAACTTTTCCAGAGAAATTATAGGGTCAAGAGACAAATTGGGTGACGAGCGCAGGAGCAGCTGCGCTAGCACAGTTGTGCTAGGTAGCGATTCAGACTCTTCGAGTTCAGGAGGCGTGTTGCTCACCATCAGGCACGTGTCTTGTTAGTCTCATTCTATGGCATACAAACATCACAAACTAAGTACAGAGATAACAAACATATTCTATTTTATATCAAAGTGACGGATGACAAAATTGAAGGCGTCAAAAGTGACAGTAGAGTTCACTCAAGATTAAACACCAAAAATTACTTTGCGTTTCGAAAACAAGAAAGGTTGGTAGGTATGAACTAAGTGAAAAAGATAGGTACTTTTTCACAAAACAATCAGTGTACGGTAGTCAAGCTACACAAAAACCAGTGTGAGCAAAGTCTCTGTGTGTCTTGCTTGAAGTAGAAGTGAGGGAGCAAGAAACACAGAGACGTTGCTCACGGACACGAAGTGCGAGCGCGAGTGTCACCCGCCTGCGCCATGTGATTTGTTTTGAGCAAAAAAGAGTTACTTTTGATACTTACTTCATAATGTATATATTTTCAATATCAAAATTGTCCCAAGATATTTTCTGATATATTTATATGGGTAAAATGACATTTAGTTATATTTTTTTGTTTCCGTCCTTTCTATTGCATTTTCTTTAATCAATTAAACAACTAAATTAAAGTTGATAACCCTAGCGAGACAGCCTAGCCAAGTTTTGACGTGACAACGTCTTATAAATTGGTTTGCCGGGTGACACTTCAAGAAACTGCGTTACGCTCCGCTCACGTTATGCGCTCACAACGAGAGCGAGTGAGAGGCACGCGTCCCTTCCACTCGGGCATGGTTAACCCCCCTAAGAGCGAGAGAGACAGACATAAAAAGTGAAAGGCACGCGTCCCTTCCTTCGTAAAATTATTTTACCACTCAAAGTCGTTGTCACGTAAAACTTTCGCCCGTATACCGACTTTACAGGCAACCAATTTTTTATTTTTCATTTTGGAAAAGGCTTTAAAATAGTTGTCTGACACACATACATATATACAAATGAAGTATGAGAATTTACGAGAAGTGAAGTCATTATTTTGGGAGTTTTAAAGCGTCGGCGTCGGTTAAGCAAATCGGCCGACAGAAAGTGTCTGGGAGTATAGGAGTCTTATTTTTAAGAATAACGTGAAAATCAGTTCGTAGAAAATAAGTGAAGTAATGTTTTTATGTACCTTATTTACCCTATATCTCAAAATTGGCCGTCTAAGCAAGTTAATGAGTAAGCATGTGTTCTTAGTACGTACTACATAACTCTACTCAATCGTCCACATTTCGTTCATCATAAAATACGTGATGTCTGGCGGCTCTGGGATCTTGGACTATGACGCGAAGTGAGTTTGATTTCTGTACACCGAATATTTGTGCTTTGCTTCTATGATTCACCTCTAAACTGTTTCGCCACGGTTGCTCTTTGTTTACTGACGTGAGAACCACACATTTCCGGTTCGACATTCGTCACAATTTGCAGCATTATATCTACAGTTGCATGTTTATGGAAATAGCATCGTTGCTTCAAGAATATGCATTAAACGGAGAATCCGTTTAAAATTTAATTTTATTTATTTATTTGGAAATTGTCAATTTCAACAAAACCAACGAAATGTAATAATTTGCAATTTTTTCCCAAAGTTAACAATAAGGAATCGATTCACTGTGTTACTGCCACAGACTAAGTAAACGTTTAGTTTGATTGATTAAAGAAAGTGATTGGGTACTGCGGTCAATCAACTCGGTCACCACGATCTCTCTTGCTCAGACGAGCCCCAACCCAAAGTCCGGTAGGTAGTAGAGGCACCCACCGCCAGCTACTATAGGTTCGTTAGTAAAAAAAAAAGGCATTTTCCATCTCCAATGTCCCAGTCATACTAGAACCGAGTGGTCTTGTGTGTGAAGATGGCAAAAGACCTGACGGCATGACTGTTGTGCCTTGAAAGTTGGATCGGCCCCTAGTGTGAGACGCAATTTGCGTTGACGCTTTGGCGCCATCACATCTTCCAGAGACACATAGGGCTGGTGCAGCGGTTAATTATAAATTATAATTGTCTCAAATGATGAAAATATGAAACCTCAGAAGCGGTTATACCTATATTTTAACAATTTGGCGTTGGGACCTTGGGCAGTGTGGGCCGGGAGTTTCTCTCATTTTCAAAAACCTTTTCCGATTGCTTAGTCAATGCCTGAAATAGCGGGTATTATCTGTCTCTACGTACAAGCATTGCCATTCAGCGTGGTGTGATGGCTCCAGCGTGCTGGTTTATTCCGAACCTGACCCGAAATCCTGACCCGCTCCCGGGTTAGGTTAGGAACAGCAAAAATATACTAATTTTCATTAGCAACGTAACCCTCTTCGTAACCTGACCCGAAATGATATTCCAAACCTGACCCTCTTCCGGGGTAGGTTAGGAACAGCAAAAAGTGATTTTTTTTTCATTACATTCACGTTTTTTGTCCTTAACCTCTAACATGCCATACTTCAGCCTCTTGTTCCTTGCTGTGTCCTCCGCAACAGCTGCCGGTGCCAAAATTGATCGGCTCAGATGACTGAGATCCACAGTGCTAATTCAAGTGGCATCCCACACCAAACACCGACGCCAAAAAAGGACGGTACACCCACATCGCGTGCGTAGCTAGTACGTATGGTGCTAGTACGTATAATGCTAGGACGTAACGGCGTCGTACGTACAAACACCATGTATCGCGGATGTGCTTAATAAAACATTAGCTACATAAATGTTCAGACTTAAAGAACATTCGCACTTTTGGCCTAGTTTTTTGACAGCTAATTTATATTAATAATAGGATTAGCTCTTTGTGATCATTTTTATTCTTATCTAATTTTATTTATAAAAAAAACATATATACGGTGGAATTAAGAAACCTCCTTTTTTTGAAGTCGGTTAAAAATGATTATGGTTACGTACGATTAGGTCTATTTTAGTACTAGGTTGGTATGTTTGAGGATACCTGACTGTCTGATTATTCCTTGATCATGATTAAGTCGCTCAAGGCGTTCTTCATTGTACACGTACGAAGTCATACGAGACTTATTGAGTGTAATGAGTAGGTAATTTTATGAAAAGTTTTCAGGTATGGTAAACGTAAGAATAGTACGTTTAAATCAATAGGGCTCCGCGCCTTTTACATCATCAGGCAGAAGAGACCATCTGAACATAAATGAACATAGGTGTCATTAGTAGCTCAAAAATGCTCTTATTTGGCTCTCACAGAAAACTTCTTCTTCTTGAGTATGATGACAGCTTTTCGGAAGCACATCAGAGAACTGGTCATTAGATATATTTTAAGGATTTGCTATGTGAATAAAAAATTTGTTTCGAAAAACGAAATCAAATGCTTCTGATAAAGTTACTTTCGTATATATTAACTGACTTCCACAAATTTACGAAGATGTTACCTGATTTTTTAAAGAAAGCTCGAACCGATTTTAGTAAATTTTCTTTTTTTGTTCGAATGGGTATGGTTTCTGAATGGTCCCTTATAAATTTTATCGAAATCTGCTGGGTGTTTTTGGAAGTATGAACAAATAACTAAATTTGTCTATAATTTTGTCTCGATGGCAGTTGTAGATTTCACAAAAGTTATGAAATTCGATCCTATCACACGAAATTGTGTAAATTCATTAATAAAAACTTGTTGTGCACTAAAAAGGGTAAAATAAACTCTTTTTATACAAAAATTAAACTGAAATTTAAAACTTTAAAAACAAAAATTAAATTGAAAATTAAAATCAAAAATAGGCACTCAAAAACTAAAAAATATATTAATATAATTAAACGCTAAGCACTCATCTATTGAAGTCGGTGCCAGCCAAGTCTAGGTAGTAGATAGATTCTACTTACCTTACCTTACTAAGTACATAGTATCTATCTACTAGCTTTTTGACTTTTTTTTTTAATTAAGACGAGCAGGACATTTGCTTGATGGTAAGCAACATGCCTGCCCCATAACAGAAAAGTCACACGCAGCTATTGAATAAGTGCCCTTCAAATCGCAACACAGTAATGTTTGCACACTACTGCTTGGCGGTAGAATAATTGGCAAAGGTACTTGTGGTACTTGAAGGAGGAATTACTTGAAGTCGGTATAATTTTTGTATAAAAAGGATGTTAAAAACTGTTTTGCAGTCGTCACTGCAAACTGCTGGGTACAATACGTCATTTAAAAAAACATGTGTCAATCAACCCCTAATGAAAAGTGAATTTTCAATAAAGGTGTTCAAGTGCGCGTCGGACTCGCCCATGAGGGCTTCCGTAGCAGCAAGTAATACAAAAGTTCTTGTAGTTCGTTGGTACTTTAATCAGTGTTTTAACAATAGTGAATTTATGACGTATTAAAATAAAACTAAATACTAGATCCCATTCAAAACAATTTACATGGTACATCATACATTTTTTTTAGTTTTGTCATTCTCTTATTTTAGAAGTTACGGGGCACACTTTTTACCACTTTGGAAGAGCATCTCGCGCAAACTATTTAGTATAGAAAAAAAAATCTTAGAAACCTCAATTTTTGAAGACCTATCTATCCATAGATAACCCACACGTATGTTTTGACGAAAAACATTTTTTTGAGTTTCAGTTCTAAGGATGACACCCCCTAAATTTATTACTTTTCTTTTTTGTATGAAAATCTTAATGCGGTTCACAGAATACCTCTACTTACCAAGTTTCAATGGTATATGTCTTATAGTTTTGGAGAAAAGTGGCTGTGACATACGGACGGACAGACAGATAGACATGATGAATCTATAAGGGTTCCGTATTTTGCCATTGAGATACGGAACCCTAAAAACAGCTTAAATGACAATAGTTGTTAATTTTGATATTATTGTAATTATTTTCGGTTCCAGCGTTCCACATCCCCACGTTAGGCGGCTAGCCTGATATATGATTCAAGAAAACTAACCTTGCTTTCGTGTACATTTATCAAATATTTTCTTGGGACAATCGTTCTAGAAATCAATTAAGGTAGGCACGCAAATAGATACTTACGAAATTGCTAATAACTTTTCCAAGCACCGTTAAATCCATAATGTAGGTTTATCAAACAGCTAGATAAATATTTAAACGCCGTTTTTTTATCAACAGCAACAAAATTACAATAGAGTAAACTGGAAGTAATCACAAAATCACAAATTTGATGGCATCTTGTAACTTTTATGCATCGACCATAAATCGGTTGATAACATATCAATTTGGCGGAAACAAATCACTTGATAAAAATATTTATGGTAGCTATAAACCCGCCGCGATCCTCCACCGGCGTAATGCATTACGTTTAAGGTTTGCGCATAAATTTGTTTGGTATCTAAAAAATCCGTTGAGTGCGTGTGAAAGAAATCGCGAGACTAAACAGCAAACTACATTATACGTTATATGTGTTGCCGACATACTACATATAATATTATTTTTTATATTCGTACGTCGGACCATAAAACCTGCGATAGACGGAGTATTAGGATGCACGAATGCCGTAACTCAAAAAGTTTAGTGGAGCTCGTAGCAAGATCATAAATTCTTAGTTGTATTACGAAGGTCCCGTCCCAATCTTTTCCATATATAGTTTTCGATCTTCTATATTAACGATAAACTAAACATACATTGAAGTTTTCGATATGAAACGTAGAAAATTGGTCGACATTTCTTCTTCACGCACGTTCAATTATTATTGTAGATTACAGGCTCGTGAACAAAATATACGGGTCAAATGAACCACTAGGAAACTTATGTAGGATATAAAATAATAAGATTCAACACTATGCCGTCACTTGTAAGCTTTCCAACTGAGTACAAATCTCGATCAATTCTCCTTGTCACATGATTTTTGTACGGCATTGCGGAATAATGGATTAGAAGATGTATTGAAACTGTATGGAACCAATGCCGTACATAATCAAATGACCAAATTGCCCTGAAATCGTCGGAAAATCATGAATTTACTAAAATTCAATATATTCAAAAACTAACAAACAAAAATAAATTACAATTTTATAGTTTGCAACCCCGTATCTTCACCTGCACTCAGTTGGACAGCTTACAAGTGACGGCATAGTTCTTATTACTTTAAACCCTTCTGTCATCCTACATAGGTCTCCTGGTGGTTCATTTGACCCATACATTTTGTTCATGGGTCTGTAGTCTATAACGTTTCAGACTCACTGACATAGTTTAATCCATTTCAATAACGCATTTTGGTAATTTTATTATATTTATTATATACTAGCTGTACCCTGCCACGCTTCGCTGTGGCACATTGTGATGTAAAAATTAGATAAAAACAATCCTTGATGCGTATTACATTTCATTCTAAAATTTCAGCTCGATTGGTGCAGAACTTTTTGAGTTTTTGAAGCGTACACAAACCAACATAACATTTTTATATATAAAGATTTTTTATGCAATATTTTTACATGAGATGTCTATACTAAGTTTGCCCCGCCCAGTATACAACAACTCATGGAAGTGGTGCTTCCATATTTGGTGGAGCTGGCTGGCTGGAGGACAAATGCTGAATAATCTGTATTGTGCCTCAGTTGCTCAGGGTAGGGTTTGTATCGGAGTTTCTCCATTTTGACTTGTGGACTCTACGGCTGCTTAAGTTAAGTTGCTTAAGGGAAGATCTTTGGCATGACCCACATGCAATTTACGACGTGAGGGAACTTTGACCTCACTTGTTTCAGCGGGACATTATCTGGGTGGATCATACAATGAAACAGACAGAGTGTTAAATATTATTTCAATGTAGAGCCTGCAACATAACTAGCGCCTGTGGGAACGGCAAACGGTAGTAAAACATTCTGGACCAATTTGGAAGTTAACATCTTGAAGAAGGAAGGTAAATAATAACACAGCTTCAAAGAACGTCACATTGAAAGCCTAAACTACAAAATGTGGAGCACAAAATTAATAGAAATTACTAACCAAAGCACATAATTATATCCTTTTAATAAATGGTTTAGTCCTCGCCCGCCTATGCTACTTCAGATTTAATTCAAAAAATTCCCAGCATATGTGGCCTCATACAATAAACAGAAAATCAACCTCATTTCAAATTTCACGGCTGTGATGAACAGAATACAAGATTCTGTGTTTACCTTCACATGGAATCATCTGTCTTAGTTTCAGGCTCACATTATTTGTTGCGCGGTTTTTAGTTATGATATATATTTTTATCTCTATATATAAAAATGTTATGTTGGTTTGTGTACGCTTCAAAAACTCAAAAAGTACTGCACCGATCGAGCTGAAATGTTAGAATGATATATAATCCGCATCAAGGATTGTTTTTATCTAATTTTTGCATCACAATGTGTCACAGCGTAGCGTGGCAGGGTACAGCTAGTTATTTATAAATACGACTTTTTATCGATAATACGTTTGCAATTGACCGTTATCTTGCTTGGCGTCAAGCGACGACACTATCTGGGATGGAGTGTACTTAACTAGAAGAAATCGATTCAATCCTACTTGAAAAGATAAACCTCAGACCAACATAAACATCGCCGCTGTAAGTACTCAAGATGATATTTAAGTCATCTTAATTAAAAACGAATAATTGAATCACTATTAGTACGACTAGATAACAATGTTAAACAAATTAATTTAATATTAATTTAATTTATAAGTTTGTATTCCTGTTGCTGGGACTCGAGATTATTCTCAAAAAGAGAGAATTCGTCTTCATTGATAAATCACAAAAAATAAAAATCAAATGAACAGCTGATTCTACAACATATCAAGAAAAACTTCTTATTTAGAAAGTTGACTGACTGGACCCAAGACTTGTATGTTAACTCAGTAGGATCTAGATATTCTAGCTTACACCACAACAACTCCAAACATAGGGAAACCAGTACATTTAATATACAAATAAATAAATAAAGAAGTCGATTAAAAGCATGTGTTTTCGAAAAGTTTGCCAATTTTTACCTGAACTGCTTCGTCATCCATATTTTCTGGTTCATTACACTTCAGTATGTTGCAATCAATTGATACCCATGCGACGGAGACACCGAGAGGACACAACCACAAGATCACAGAGCAAAGAGAACGCACGACGTGGATGGTAATCTTCCCGAGGGCGGAACAAGTCAAGTTACCAAGAAAAGTTTTTTTGACTGACTTGTAAGTAGCGTCGTGTGTGATGTCATAGCATGTTCGATGCCATGTCGGACATAAAAAGAAGGGTGGCCCGGTGATTTGCATTGCACAGCGAAAGAAAACGGTTGCGTGAACCGTGAGCACTCTTTTATTTTATAAAGATGGGCTCGACCTTCGAGTAACTCTCATTTTTATGTCGTTGTAGTACTAAGGCTGACTTTTGCGGGTTTTAAAAGGAAATATACAAATATATAAGCAAATTACGTAAAGACGTTAGAATACAATTAATGAACAGTTAAAGCAGATTTACATGGGTGTAACCGGAGACCATGGCCATCATGGCATGGTCATCTAGAAATGCGTCAGCATTTCCCAATGGCTGACGCATTTCGTGATGCTAGAATACAATTCACAACCTACGAATGATCTGTCTAGGCGCGCCAAAAGAAGTTTTCACTTCAAAAATATAAATGTTAATGTTGGGTGTTTAGAGGTTTGGATGTTTGTTGCTCAATCACGTCGTACGTATTAACAGATCGGGTCGAAATTTAAAACACAGTTAGATTATTGTCTGGAAGAACACCTATGCTGCTTTTTATCCCGGGAAAATAACGTGAACAGGAACAACGCAGGCAAAACCGGGGCGCGCATCTAGTATCAAATAATGGCTTCATTCGATTTATTTTAGAACTTGTAAAGCTCCGAGATTGACATAAGTATTTAAAACAACCACCACCTACTTGTCGCCCGACCAAGTTACTTATTATTATGTGTTGTTGTTTTTTACTGTAATAAAGTGTCTAGGAGTATTGGGTCCTTATTTTTAAAGATATTGTCTACAACATACGTGAAAATCAGTTATTAGAAAATACGTGAAGTAAGTAATGTTTTTATGTAACTTCTGGATCCCATATCTCAAAATTAGCCGACTAAGCAAGTTAGCGGGTAAGGATGTGTTCTTAGTACGTACTAACTCTACTCAAACGTCCACATTTATTTCATCAGAAAATACGTGCCGTCTGGCGGCCTGCGGCTGGGATCTTACTCTATAAGTTACTGTTACTGGTCTCCCTGTGGTCGAAATTTGACAATAACAATAAATAAACAAAGTAATATATCTATAAGCATATCAAATTCTTGGTCCTGTGTGCATTGTTTTTTTATTAATTTATTAGGTACCTACATTTTTATGGATAATTTAAAAACTCGTCCTCTAAATAAACTATAACTGTAGGAAATTATGTACATGCTCCTCCATTAGCGCAATTTTCGTAAAAACAGGTACAAATTTTGTTGCTTCATGTATTACTTTATTACGGTACCTCAGTATTTTCGTCGTCTTCTTCCTGGTTATCATAGTTTACAAACGCATATACTAGTTGATTTTCAAACTCCTCCCTCGCCTCGGCTTTCTCCAACGCACTCAATTTGTTCATGTCCACGTAACTACGATCATCCCGAGAAAATACTAAAAATTCTGTTAAGTACTACTATGAAATTTCATTGTGCTAGGTTTTATTACGGTTTTTAGTGACTTTAAGTACAACGATGTAATTTTATAATAAGCAAGCACTTTCGAAACGGAAACCCTATTCAAGTTTGCTATTTCTAAGGCCACGGCAAAAATGTTAATACGATACGAGGTGTTAAGTTATCGACAAAACAAGCGAGGTGTTTATAGGCTAGGGTGGCGAGGGGTAACCTCCATGGCTATAATTACTGGCCATTAACGTGAACAGCCCACGAACGAGTGTGGTCATATGAAGCCACGTATATAAATCGACATGATTTCTTGAAACTAATGCGAACACTTAAATCGCTTAAACCGTTTCAAAAAATATTATTGAATGCCTAGAAAATCTATAAGTCTTAAGCAATCATGTTTTGACTTTAGAGTTCGGTGATTTATAATATCTCCTATGATTCCATTGATTAAAATTCAACGTTTTAATTTTTCTTTTTTTATCAAATTTGTGTGTAACGTGTCACCTATCTATCTACTTACGTGGATTATGAAACCGCAAAAAACAATTTTAGCAAATTACTTTTAGGTCTTTCTTGGAATGGCAAGGATATATGATAAATAAGTGGTGTACAGTGCTTGCTACATTTGTCAAGCAGTAATAATAACGAACTAAAGTATTTTCTGTACACAATTATTATTGTGGCAATGAAATTTTGTCCCGGTACGCAGCCTTTTTATCGCCATCTGGGAGTTATAATAGCCCCTGATGACACTTGACGACATAGTCGGTGTAAGTAACTCACAAGAACAAAATTAACATTTTTATTTACCCCCCGAGTATTGTGATTTGAAATTTGTACAGTATTCTTCTAGTCCAACCCATCTTGATACCCATATTGAGGTTGTAAACAAATATTTAATCCGCCATTTTGTGGAGGCCGCCATCTTGAATCAGTATTAACCAAACATAGCTAAGGACCACCGCACAGAAATTAGCTCTAAAATTAAAAAAAAACGCATTGAGATTGGTCAATCTGTTTGAGCTCTACGGCGCCACAAACAGACACAAACACACAGACAGAAAAAACAGGCAGACATCGACGACAAACTTTTAATCGACGACTAAAAAGAGGGAGTGTTCTTCGTGGCTTTAGCAGTGACTAACAGCTTGATGATCAATTAGGAACTGTAATCTGAATAAAATTAGAAGCAAAAAAGGATCTACTCTTACATAGAGCCACATATATTGACTTAATATATCTGCTTGGACACTATAATTGATAAAATTAAACGAAACCTATTTACTATGTCACTTCGATCTGAGAAACCTTGATCAACCTGATCCGAGGCACAAGGAATGTCATTTTGTAGTTTAAGCAAAATAGGTACCAATCTGAAAATAGCTGTAGTAGTACGACGGGCAAAAATAAATTACCCGTCGTACTACTGGACCTGTTGGTAGTAACACGGGCAAAAATAATTGCCCGTGTTACTACTGGTAGTAAGACGGGTAGTAACACGGGCAATAAACCGAGTTGAAGAGGATTTTATCTCATGCAAGCTGTAGTGGCAGTGACCTGAAGTAAGTATTTGAATTTGCAAATTTAAAATGCAGAGCAATTTCGCCGTGTAACGTTAGATGAATCAATTCAAAATCAATGAGATCCGAAAAGATCAGGAAAATCAGGAAATCTTAAAATGTATTACTCAGGAGCGATGTGACCCATAAACTGATTTTTCTGACCTTAATCCGCTGGTGGGCAAGTAGCCGGAACACCCTTGACCCGGAAACCTCTGGAGGATGATACCGCCGACATTCTTAACAATTGATAGAATATCGTTTTGAAATGAAGCAACACTGTTAAAATCTGAAGCTAGGTCTGGGCCAAATCACTAAAAAATTAAAAAATTAACACCTGCTATAAATAAACTATAAATTTACTTAATCATTGTCCTTGGAACTTAGCGTCTTGTTTTATTTTTAATAAATTTTGCATTAAATATTTTTAGCTTGAAGCTTTACAATCTTTGCCTAATGCAGTTACTTATTGATATAATTGGCTGAAGATCAATATTGAGAAGACATAATATTTATCAGGTTTATTGTAGAAAACGGCTCAATTTTAATAAACAATGGTTTAGATGAGGAATGATTGGCAGCACTGGCAACTAACAGATGAAAAATAACAATTGAATAGGCCGCACTAACACTGGAGCTACTGAAAGCTAGATTTTCAACTGCTAGAGACTCAGCACACTTCCATATGAAAACGGAATAGTTGGAATATTTTCTGACTTAACCCAAGGTTTGACAGTTAAAACAATTTACTGTCAGGTTTTATCCATTCTAACTTTGAAAACTTTCTTCGACACAATTCAGGCGGAAATATAATGACACTTTGATGATATTATAATCACAAAAGTTTGAAGTGCTCGCGAGTTCGTACTAAGTTTTCAACTCACTTTGGTTTTGCTTTTATTTTATTTCCCAAATTATACATATATAAATGATAAAAATGTACGTACCAAATTTTTTAACTGGGTAGAGCCTTTATTAACAAAACTAAGTTACAATAAGAGTAAACTGAATGTAAAGTTTCAATAAATAATTATGAGAATTACATTGCGCTATATACCTACAGCTGAATTTCATTAAATATAATAAATAAAAAAATAAATATTGACAGACAATTCACACACAACACCATCTGACCCCAAACTAAGCAAAGTTTGTAATATGGTGCCCTGGTAGCTGATATAATACTTATATAGTTGTAAATACATACTTATTATACATAGAAACACCCAGACTCAGTGCAAATATTTGAATTCCTCACACAAATATTTCCACAGGGTGGAAATCGAACCCACGACCCTCGGCTTCGCAGGCAGAGTTACTACCCACTAAGTCACGAAGCCAGTCATTCAGGTCACTAGTTACACGGCGCTGTTTAGTTAAGAGGCTAGGCTGTTGATTTAACGCACAATGCACAATGAAGCTAGTCGATTGCGACAGATACATTTACCTACGTATGATACATGGAAACACCCAGACAGAAAACTTCAAATATTTAACAGAAAACTGGAATTATTATTCCAGTTTTCATTGACAAAAATGCAAATTATCATAATAAGTAAGATAAAATAAAAACAATGTATAATGCAGCTATAAAAAGGCTTTGTCAAAGTCAAAAAACATATAGACTACACAGGCCTGTGAATAAAATTTATGGGTCATATGAACCACCAGAAGACCTACATATGTAGGATGATAGAAGGCTATAAAATAATAAGATTCAGCAACGGCATTTGCAAGGTGTCCAACTAACTGAGTGTAAGTTGAAGAGTTCCAACCCTCGATCATTTCTCCTTGTACGGCGTTGTGGAATAATTGATTAGAAGAGGTATTTATGGACTCAAATCAGACAATTCAGTCAAGTATGAATTTTTCTTATATATGAAGAAGAAGGTGACTGAGATAAGGGAAAGCAAAAAATTTCAAAAATGGCATTTTAAGTCACGTTTACTGTACAATGTTTGAAACCTCGACTTTTTAACCAATGTGTTTTGCCCACTCTTATATACAGTGCGGAGACATGGACGCTTATATAGGAGGCTATGCACGACATCAGAGTAGCTCAGAGAGCCATCGAAAGGTCTATACTTGGCATCAAACTCCAAGACCGTATCTGAAATACCAAAATCCGCCGAACAACGAACGTTCGAGACGTCGGAGCTAAAGTGGAGTTGGGCTGAACAAGTTGTTAGACGCGGAGATAACAGATGAGGTAAAGTAGTGACCGAGTGGTGGCCGAGGTAGGACGTCCAGCTACAAGATGGGTCGACGATATAGTTTTATCACGGGTCTAACCTAGACTCGATTGGCACAGGACCGAGAAAGATGGGATGGGAAAAGAGAGGCATATACCCAGCAGTGGGATAGAGAAGGCTATGGATGATGATGACATGAATTATGTATAAATATGTAACAACGGGACTGTTAGTATGTTTATAGTTTTGAAAATCACCCATAATGATTCTCTAGCTGATAGATTATACTTACAATGAAGTGTTCGGTGTCGGTAACTGTAAAGTGTGAAGTAAAAGAGCCGGTTACGGTGTGTACGTCTGCGCAGCGCCTTAATCGTAGACGTAGGCAGTTACTTCCTACTCCTGCTAATATTATAAATGTGAAAGTTTGATAGATATTTATATGTTTGTTGCTCATTCAAAATTGGGACTAAAAAAAGATCAAAGAACAGAATAACACATAGGCGAGTTGAAGCAGATGCTAGAAGTAACATAAAACCAAAAATATTACAGTTATTGCAAAAGTGGACCACTACACATAGTTCTACTTTTTTAACTATTTATTTCAGTACAATAAATATGATCGAGTAGCTCCTTTTTACTTTTCCGCATTTCAGCAACACAAAGGTAAAAACAATAAGAATATCCGTTCCTTCAGCAAACAAAGTTTTATATCATTAAAGCGTACACTGTCTAGGCTACATTGATATGCATTATTTGTTTTTAGAACCTTCTTTACTGAGCAATAAACTACTGCTTGTTCAAAATTTGAAATTTAACGGGTGTTACGAGTACATTAAAAAACCGACTTCAAAACTACAAATGGTTCTGATTGATGTTTCTTGGTAATAAAGATTTGTAGTTGCATTATAGTAAATACAAATACAAAAAAAATACAAAACGCAAACTCTTCTCGATGCCACCTCTGCGAGCCGACTCGACCCCTTCAGCGACTTGTGAATTATTGGTACTTTTTTTGACGTGACAACGTCTTCTAAATTGGTTTGCCGGGTGACACTTCAAGAAACTGCGTTACGCTCCGCTCACGTTATGCGCTCACAACGAGAGCGAGTGAGAGGCACGCGTCCCTTCCACTCGGGCATGGTTAGCCCGCCTAAGAGCGAGAGAGACAGACATAAAAAGTGAAAGGCACGCGTCCCTTCCGTAAAATTATTTTACCACTCAAAGTCGTTGTCACGTAAAACTTTCGCCCGTATACCGACTTTACAGGCAACCAATTTTTATTTTTTAGATAAACAAAACTGTCGCACTGAAGGAACAGCGGCCTCCCTATACAACGGGTGGGGAACCTGAAGGGTTTTCTCAGCATAGTTATCAATACTGCACGTTGGGCTCTTTCAAGCTCCAACATGATGATCTTGGCTGCGCCCTCACAAGCCAGGCTGCAGTAGATTAAAATCGATTGACCAAGTGACATATAAACCACCGTGAGAGTCTTCAAATCGCAGGAGGAGCGCAGACACTTCATCACGTAAATCAGCTTTCGAATCCTTCCCGCAAGTTTGGAAATATGGTATTTGAAGGTAAGCATCTCAACCAATATAACGTCAAGAAAACGAATCCTATCAACCTGGCTGATAGGTTCGCAACTACACACCCGAGGAAGCTCTAAACTCACTACACAACTCGGTTTGACAGTACAGGAATGCACCTTAATATGAAAATCGCTAGGAGGTTCTGATCTCTGGGGTATTTATGAAATGCGTGTAATTTGGTTTTCGTAGCATTGAGGGTCAAAAGGTTATTATTCAACCATCTAGTCACCAGCCGCATACTATCCTTCGCACTATCCCTGACATTTGCCCACGTCCTGTCTGTAAGGTCACCGCTGTATCATCAGCGTAGCAAATAATATCAGCCCCTGCTAGACCAAGGTTTAGAATGCCGTTGATGTATATTGCAAAGAGGATGGGTCCTAAAGTGCTACCCTTCAGCACGCCAAAGCTCACAGGGAGCATGTCACTCAAGGAATAGCACGACCCACTCTAACACGTTGCCTCCGGTTGGTTAAATAGCTTTGAAACAAGTTTTGCGCAATACCTCTGACTCCGGCTGACTCTAGCTTTTTCAGAAGTAGTGAAGTCGAAACCGTGTCGAAGGCATTTGCGAGGTCAAAGAACACTCAGAATCTTTGAAAAAACACTAATCAAAGATATGGGTCTATAGTTACTGGGTACTTCTTTTAGACCATCTTTGTCTATATGCCTATATCTACTCAAAGGTGAAAAATCGGTCATCTATTTGAAGTCGGTACCAAACAAGGTAGGTAATAATAGATAGACATTAGCTAAAAATATCTGCCTACTTACTGCTATCTATTGACGATCTCTTTGACTTGGCTGGCCCCGACTTGAAATAGACGAGCGGGTAACGCTTACAACGATTACATTAATTTATTTTTCGCTTTTGGTGCCTATTTGTGGTTTTGAAGTGGGGTTTTTAAACGTAATTTTTACTTTTTAGTGCCTTTTAGTTGTAAACTACAGTGGGTTTCTACTAAATCACATCAGGTAGATGCATGATGTTTTATTGCAGCTAATATTATATATATATAATATAATAATAATGATCTGTGATAATAATAGTACCTGGTTGACCGAGCTTTGCTCGGTTTTTTTAAATGATATTTAGGCAGTAGACCTACTTAGATACGAATTAAATGCGTTTATAAAAAAGGCTCTGAGTATAAAATTTCCTCAGAAAAAAATGAACAAAAAGAAAAGTCCCGAGTGTAACCATCAAGATTCGAACCGGGGCCTGTTTACTCCGAGGGTGAACATATTCCGTCTGAGCCATTTAGACTTAAAGAACAGTGGCGAAATACGTTATCGTATTCTAATGACATTGTAGGAGTTTTTCATTGTCTAAAAACGCGCATAAATGATGTTTCAAAAAATTAAACCTAGCTAGATCGATTTATCGTTATATATTCAGCCTAAATGAAAATTTCTAAAAAGCCGTAACAACAACAAACTATATTAACATCTAATATATAAAATTCTCGTGTCACAGTTTTCGTTGCCATACTCCTCCGAAACGGCTTGACCGATTTTGATGAAATTTTTTGTGCTTATCCGGTATCTATGAGAATCGGCCAACATCTATTTTTCATCCCCCTAAATGTTAGGGGTAGTCCACCCCTAAATTTTTAATTTTATTTTTTAGACAAAATTTTTAATTTCTATTTTTTTATGATACAAAAATACATACAATCCTCAATTTTCACCCTTCTACGATCAACCCTTATTTTTTAATAGCCATTTTAGTAATTTAATAATTTTTCCTCTCCGGTCGAAAACTGATCAATCGTCATTTAATTAGTTATCCCCGCCAGTTGTCTACAGGTGTCACTTCTGACCCAGTAAACCGCACGATAATTTGGGGATCAAAAGTAGCCTATAGCATATATATAGTTTGAACACGCTAATCTCGGGAACTACTGGACCGATTTAAAAAAATCGTTCACCGTTCTTTCATATGTTCGTAATCCTTAAACGCTGTAGGTTATATATATGTACCACGGGCGAAGCCGGGACGGGCCGCTAGTTGTCTATAAAAACAAATATTTTCATAAAATAAAAACTACTTAGCGGAACTTTACAACATTTCTATGAGGCCAAATAGCAGATATTTAGCATTAAACAAAAAAAAAATCACGGATCTTTGATCTTGGAGAAACCGATGTACGTACATTAAAAATCGATCGAATTAATACCTCGTCCTGTTGAACTCGGTTAAAAATGAAATCGTAGGTAATTGATTTTTGCAGGATTTTTTATCGTAAAAATACGAAAATTAAAATTAACATGAACAACATTCATACCGTTACATTTTTTTTTGTTTAATAATTTTACCCATACTTATTTTATTTGTTTATTTATAAATTCGTTACATAATTTTTGAGTACTTGTGTCTCAATATATTTGTTTTTTGATTTAAGTAGACTAACCTGTTTTTTTAAGTAATTGTATTATTGAACCAAATAAATTTCATTTCATTTCATTAATTCGTTAAAGTGTTTTTATCATGTGAAATCCATATTGGAGCTGTAAGATCGTTTTAGTTTCGAAAAATAGTTTTAGTTAATTTTGATTTAGGTAGTGTTTTATAAACAAACTAACGTCCCCTCCCGGCTTCGCTCGGATAGTAAGCAAAATATCAAGTGCAGTGCCATCAACCGGGCTGATTTGTGAATCTAAACCTTCCAGGGCCCTGCAAAACCCAAGCGTATACAAAAAAATCATTCAAATCGGTCGAGCCGTTTAGAAGGAGTTCACTTACAACGAAAAGTGACATTGATTTTTATGTAATTATATAGATTAAAAATAGGGGTTGTGGTGATAGAAGGGTAAAAATTTAGAGTTGTATGTATTTTTAATGCCACATTATAAAAAAATAAAAACAAAACAAAATTGCCCAAATCTTAAAAAAAAATGTTTGTGGTGAACAACCCTTATCACTTAGGGGTGTGAAAAATAGATGTTGGCCGATTCTCAGACCTACTCAATATGCTCACAAAATTTCATAAGAATCGATTACGAAGAAGTTCGATTACGCACCCCGTGACAGAAGAATTTTATATATTAGATAATAATAAATTTGTATTTTTATTCTCTTAGGAAATAGGATCCTAAAAGTTATGCTTAGTACAACAAGAAGTTCGTATCAAAAAATAAAGGGAAACTTCTTCGACTATTTTATTTTACTAACATTATTATAATCATCTTCTATCTATCTCAGACAGCATTGCCGCACTATATCAGGTGTCAAGATAGGTTGCGGTTGCCTATCAAGCAAGCCCAATGCAAGACCATTTTTAGTAAAAATAAAATAAAAGGACTGTTTGATCTATCCCTTTGTTTTAAGATATAACTACTTAAATATCGATGTATGTTCTATACATAGCTTTAATTTCACATCATAAAACTAGCTTTTTTATATTTTCGTTACTTTTAAAGAAGAGTAAAAACTGAAAAATAATAAATAGCTCTCTTCGGTCTGGTGTACATTTAAATTTCTAATATTAATTTCTAAGATTTATTATCTCTGTGTATTATTACGGGCTAAGTGTGCATTATTCCTTTAGTTAAAAAATGTATGTGATCGCTCCCCTCATTTGAAGAAACATTGCTCAAAGTCGAGAAGTCGAGATAGACTAAAAGTAAGACGTTAAGATTAGGATTAATTTAAAAAAAAAGTTCTGTAAATTATTTTAAACCTTGCTTTGTCATTCCAAGTATGTATTTTAAAACCTTTGACTTTATGTGATTGGTTAAATAAAAACTGGGTGTGTAAAATAAGTCTCAGTTTTATCTTGTTATTAAACGACAAAGCTTAAATTAATTTGACCATAAAACGTTCCATCATTATCTAAACAAAATTATATCAGCCTAGATCGAAATCAGGGAGTCTTTAACTCCATAAGCTTAAATGTTTTATGACTACCAACTCTTTATTTCCCAAAATACGAGAAGCCACGATTTATAACTAACGAAATTGTACGTGAACATTCCACAAATACTCAAGTATGCTGCTACACGACGAAAATGAAATAAAACGCTCGTTTATATGCGAGGTGTATTCGCGAGCTACACTGTCACAGCTACAAGTTAAATTTTGTGGTATTTCACAGCATTATCATAAATAAGCACACACGAATCCACATGCCTCGCACGCCAGACACGAAACAAAGTTCTCCTTCCACCAAAACTTTTACGTACCCTACTGATCTCCTCTTCACTCAATTGTTTAGGTTTATTTACATCTTTGTCCTCCATCTTCAAATAGTCTATTGATCGCCAAACTAATGCCGACGTAACATCTAATTACAGTTTACGTAACAAACATTAATTAGTTTCCCTACGACGAGAAAGAAACACGACCGCAAAAAAACTCGCCCGTCGTGATGCGGTTTTAAAAAACAACTGATAGGTACACATTACGGGGACGCTTTCCAGAGGTTTATTAAAAGAAAGAGAAAGTATGGTAAATTAGAGCAATATGGATTATTAATGTTAAAAGTAATTTAGTTTGTCCCATGGAAGTGGCGTGATGTCACGTGATCCTGCCGGGCACGGGCTGGCACCGCGGCGCGCGGCGCGCCTGACACCGCTGCCGCTCGATACGATACAAATAAACCGCTCATATTATGTCTCTTCTGTGCAAAATATACTCACAAACTAATCACAATTATATTTTATCCTTATAGGTCACAACAAAAGATCTTTTTTGATATCGTGCGTTCACGTATTAATTTCATTTTCCCAATTTTAAGAATTGTTAACGAGCCTCAAATAATTTACTCCTCACTAATTTCTGCTAAATCATCGCATGAGTTGGCTTAATGAAAGGAATATGCTCGTAGCTCAAAAAAGTGACAACGTTTCATGGTTGATGTTCCAAAGACACGAACGAAGACATTTGACTCTACGTTTGTAATAAGAACGTCTAGGCTGTGGAATACGTTGCCTGAGTGGGTTTTCCCCGATGGTTACAATCTTTGTGTCTTCAAATCGAGAGTGGATCGGTTTCTTCTAGGTAAACACGCTTCATCGTGGACCGCATCGTCGCTTAACATCAGGCGAAATGGCGGTCAAGTGTGAGCCTATAAAAGGTAAAAAAAAAAGTTAAACCCCGCATTTCGCAATGATACACGTCATCCACCAAGTCACACCAGGCCTGGGTGGAGGATTAAAGCCTTGACTCTTCCTTTGTCAGAGAATGCCCAAAACCCTTCACTCACTTCATTACTTACTTTCTATATTTTTTTGGGAACTATCTAGAATCCGAGCTGTCTCCGTCTAGCGTCAGATCTGGATCATCTTGCCAGTGCGGCGAGCTGTAGATAATTTGGAGGTGACGGGATTTCGTGTGTAAAGAAAGAGTGCCAGACGGTCGTAGTGGACACTGGACAATCAACTACTTAGTGAAACGTGCACTCTTCAAATCATCATTTCCTTGGACGTTCAAACTGTTCGGAATGTCGACAGGCGGAGAGTTGCGGGACCGCTCTCGCATTCGACCGCAACCCTTCCACTGCGGACACTTCTCGCAGGGAGACAGACCCCCACTTTTGGCTCTAGTGAAAGAGCTCCAGAGGAAGTGACACACCGGAGAAAGAAAGAGACGAATACAAAAACTTATCCCTAGATGCATCCCTGGATGCCTGACGGCCCTAAACGCCCGACGCCTAAGGCCCTCCGGTGGAGAAGCGATGGGAGCGAGACTGGCTCGATACTCACTGAGTAACATCACAGCCCCCACTTGACCACTTTATCGTAGAATTAAGGGGGAAAGTCATACAGTACTAGAAAAGAGTTGCTGCAGCTGCACCAGACAAGGATATACCATACAGAGAAGCTGTTGGGTCGTTGATGCACCTATCTCTAGTAAGCAGACCTGATATCACTTATGGAGTCAGTCTGGTGAGTCGATATTTGAATTGTTATAATCATACACACTGGAATGTTGTGAAGAAAATTATGAAATACCTAAAGGAAACACAACACTATGGTTTGTGTTACATGTCAAAACATAGTAATCAAGTACAAGCATATAGTGACGCAGATTATGCGAAAGATATATGCACACGACGATCTTTAACTGGGTATGTATGTATTAAAAATGGAGCTGCAATAACCTGGACAACACAACTTCAACAGAGTGTTGCCTTATCCACTACGGAGGCTGAATTTATGGCAGCGTGTGCTACTACAAAAGAAGTTATGTGGTTGAAACAACTGCTAAGTGACATTAATGCGTTTCATCAAGACTCTGTGACTTTACATATAGACAATCAGAGTGCAATTTGTTTGATTAAGAATGTAGACTACCATAAGCGGTGTAAACACATAGAAGTTAAATATAACTTTATTAAGGAGAAGTATGCAGACAAACAGATTAATTTAAAGTATGTATTTACAAAAGAACAATATGCTGATATTTTCACTAAAGCTTTACCTAAAGATGCATTTCAGTACCTCCGCAGTAAAATAGGACTGATTAAAGCTAATTGATGCTACTTTTCTTGTAATTTTCTTTTTCAATTAGATATTAACTGTTGGTAATTTATTTATTAGGTAAGAGTATGTAAAAGTACCTAATCAGTGAAATAGGAGGGTTTAAACCTATTGGATTATCTTTTTCTTATTTGATTTTGTTATGTAAGAGTTTGTAGATTGAAACCTGTAATAAGTAGGTACTTACATAATTATACTACAGAATATTTTGTATGTTATTAAATGTAACTAAGCTGAGGTTGTGCTTGCTATGTATCTATCTGTTAATTTTGTATACTTTCAAATCTGTTTAATTTAAGAAAAGATAAAATTTTGTAAGAGTGTTGTAG
>JADLOZ010000012.1:0-50000 GCA_017562165.1 Ectropis grisescens | reverse complement strand
GTGAAATTCTCTCAAATAGTCCTACAATATAAAAAATCAAATACATGCAATTCGTGTCGCACGCTGTTCACGAGTACTTTTATCATCATAATCATCAATGAGAATTGAAATAATTATCTTCAAATCAAATATTATCTTATTTCTCACTCTCACCTTCACAGAATACGCGAGAGAGACAATTAGGAACATCCAATACCGGTATGATGATTCGAGACTTATGTTGATCCGCTACAGTTACATCTTGCATCTCAGACTCACCTTCACAGAATACGCGAGGGAGAGGGTGACAGCGAGCGGGAGACCCTCGGGCACAGCCACGACCAGCACGGTGACACCGATGATGAGATGCTTCACCAGGTTGTTGATGTACGTGGCCTTCCACGGCAGACCTTGGATCACGAACGTGTGCACGCAGAATTGGATCACCAAAATGATGACGGTGAGGACGGCGATGGTCGAACCGGCGTAACCGATCTGGGAAAAGGTTAAGATCAGTTTTTTGCACAGAAAAAAAAAACAACATATACAAATTTATTTCACACTAGCAGAGACTCGCGGTTTTACGTAGTTCCCGTTCCCGTTATTTTCCTGAAGAAATAGTAAGTAGCCTACGTGTTCTTCCAGACTATAATCTCTGTTCCTAATTTCAGCCCTAACCGTTCATACGTTACGGCGTGATTGAGCAACAAACATCAAAATATTAATAATCATTAATGAATATCCTCATCATCATCAGCCGCAAGACGTCCACTGCTGAACATAAGCCTGCCCCCTAGATTTCCACAACGAACGGTCCTGCGCAACCTGCAACCAGCGGTTTCCCGCGACCTTTGTGAGGTCATCTGTCCATCTAGTGGGAGGTCGTCCAACACTGCGTTTTCTATTTCGTGGTCGCCACCCGAGGACCTTTCTTCCCCATCGGTTGTCAGTTCTGCGAGCGATGTTGCATGCCCGTTGCCACTTCAGGTTCAGCAATTAATTAATATAAGTATTAATTATTATTAATAAGAAGATAATAGAAAGCTAACAAAAATTTGTTATGTAGGTATATGTAAGTCCGTCTCACCTGTATAGCGAGTTTCGTCAGCTTGGCCTGCAGCACCGACTTCTCCTTCTTGTGGCTGGACTCGGCGGCGGGCTTATCGCTGGCGGGCGCGGCCACGTGGTTATCGTCGGGGCGCGCGTGGTTCGCCCCGTGGCTGTTCCCGGACGCGGGGAGGGTCACGTCGTCATCCCCTACGGCGACACAGCCTTACAATCGAAGCCACAGACAAGAGACCGAAGGACTTTCTCAACAGTGAACAATGAATATCATCATCATATTTTATGTTACTTTTATCTTCTGATTATGTATTTTTGACGTAACAACGTCTAATAAATCGATGAACGCCGGCTGCATGCACGAAAAAGTGTCCCGTCGTGTCCCTTTTATGTCCCGTTACGCTCATTGTACGCTTGTGCCACATCTATCAATGTTTTTTTATGACGTTGTCACGTTAAACTATCGTGCATAAACCAACAGACTTCACAGACAATCAATTTTTTCAACTTTCTTTTTGGTGTGTCAATAAAGAGTATGTATATATCTTGTATTAGTATTTGTTTTTTTATCGCCTTTTGGTTATGTATTTTTTCAACATGGTTTTTGGTGTCAATAAAGAGTATCTAGTTTATACTTGATTTTATCTAACTTATACTTTTACGCTTGACCGCCTTTCGCCTGATGTTAAGCGACGATGCGGTCTACGATGGAGCGCGCTTACCTAGAAGAAACTGATTCACTCTCGATTTGAAGACACCAAGATTGTTACCATGATTGCTATTTGTTTCATTGAATTGATATCTATTCCAATGGCTAACTGTTTAATTATGATTGCAGTTGATTTTCTAAGTAAAATTATGTTTTGGTTGCCTTTCTTGGTTTTCGTTTCAAAATAATATGAATGGGTCATAGGACATCTTTAATGATTTTTATTATATGAATACTTTTCTTTTTAAGTTTTTCCATTCAACATTTTTGTATTTTTTCTCTTTTTTTGTAATTCTGATTATCTTCTTTAGAAACATTTCATTTAAAATTATCTAATAATTTGAAGATGAGAAAGATCCTTCAGCCTTAAATTAACCATAGTAGACTTTCCTATTTACGTACAAATTATTTATAAAAAAGTTAAAATGCCATACTTTACAGTTACCGGCATCAAATAACACTCAACAACAAAGAAAAAAATTAATATCTCAAAAAATCCAATTATAATATTACTCAAGTGCAGTAAACGTTGCGAGTGTTATATTTAAACAAACTGAAAATATTACTTATTAAGAGGGCAGCTCGCTTTTAGGAAGAAGATCGCTAAATCGCTAAATTACTAATTGCTAGTCGTATTAACTGCTAAAAAGTGAAAATTAATAAGTTAGCTACAGTGACGCTAAGAGCTAAAATGCTTTTAAATGAAAATGAGAGACGTAATAACAGTTTAGTTACATTTTTGAGTGTTTTTAATTTTTACATCTACAGTACTAATCAGAATAAAATTAATAATTAGTTAATAGTACACTAAAGGACAGGTTATATACCATTTTCCCAAAACAAAATAAGCTAAGCTATAGATAAAGCACCATCACAACAACCCACAAAATACTATAAAATATACCTTATGGAAACATATACTCTATTCAATGTCAAATGGCAGAAGATGCAAACAAGAGTGGTAGAACAGCGATATATCACCACTTCTGTTTGTGGCACTAAGATGTATCAAACATAGTGTCCAATAATATTCAATTGTGACGTCAATTACGTTTGGTCTCTAGTTCGCCATTTTCGTTTGATTTTACGCCATCTGACTGTGAATAGACTCTGGGTGTTCCGCATGGTAACAATAGTAAATAAACTAAATTAAAAGAGACTACTTTCTAATCTGTGACAACTCGTCACAGATTAGAAAGTAATTTGAATTCGGCTCGAAGGTAATATCGCGTTTGTGGTCATATCTAAAATCGTAAAAGATCCATTGCCGTTGCGGAAACCACACGGCGTGTGCATCGATATATCTCTGTCGTGCAAGCCACAATCACTTTACGTGCGACAAGGATACATCGATATTCGCGCCTCTGATTTGCACAATAACAATTTTCAAGTTTTCCGAAATAGAGGTCTTTGTGGATTTCAATATAATTAAACAAAAAAACGTATCCCTCAGTGTACGGAAGGTATAAAAAGCGGGGCATAGCAAAGGAGTACTTACCAGACAGACTCTTACGCTGGGACGCTTCTTTTTTCTGCTGCTTTTTGGCTTCTATAGTTTTTATTTTCCATTTTGTCAAGCATACACATTCAAATGATAACGATCCGTATTGTTTTTACATCATGCGGTCAACACGACATAAACACGATGCAGAATCAATGTGTATGTTTATTTTTATTGTATTTTTTTTTTCGTCGTTGGATGGGCGTGCGGCGGGCCGGGTATCGAGGGGTGGAGAAAAAAAATTGGATTTCACTGAACAGGTCACACTATGGTAGTGGCACTAAGTCTAAAGGGGTAGGCTTCGATTTAAATGTTCAGTTTAGACCTGGCAACATTAATGTTTCTCAAGAGGTAAGCCACTGCTCAAAGGTGTATCCAGATCAGTGGGCCCATTCAAAACTAAGAGTAGTAAGTAAATACTCAAAATTAGTTGGTATCGAGACACTGCAGAATTTTTTTACGTATCTAATGGATCCACAACCTGTATTTGTATAGGGCTTAATGTTTCTTGTATCAGAAAACATTGAAGTCACAATGAAATCTAAAAATTTAGCCCAAGTGAAGAAATTCGTCAAAGGATTAACGACTCTAACTCATTTAAATCACGGATCAAAAAGGTCGCAACATCACATAGATTTACATCACCGATTTTTTGGACCTCGAATTTGACATCTTGAATGACATCTGCAAAATTCTACAACTATATAAGTTTTTGGTGAACCACGGACCATTATTAGTTTTACAAACACAATATCAGTAACATATAATGACTACACACATACATATAATGACTTGCCTTGCCTTTTTGACAATAGACTTGAATGAAGCCTTGCCTTTGAACATTTAAGTCGAAGACATGGCACGCCCCACCGTTTGGCTTCCAAAGACAAACACTAAAGCGTACCATCTAATTTTGCATTTACACAATGCTTTAAAGGGTATATTTAAATGTATGAATTTAATGGAGATTATTTATTTATTGAAGACACAGGACACTAAGAATAATGGAATAACAATAAAGAATTGAAGTACCATGCTCCCACAAAACGTTTCAGGCGATTAGTCAGACATAAAAACGGATATACGAACAACGTTCAACATGACTTTTGAAAAACACATGATGACAGAACCCAACAAAAAAAACCTTCACGTAATTTCGATATCGTCAATAAATAAAATAATCTCGTATTTTTGGACGAATTTGGTAAAAAAACAAATCTCAATTGTCGTATTCTATTGTTTGTTTGATATATCACGATTTATCCTGTATCTGATCATTGAATTGTCTATAACTCATTTACATCTCAGGTGCATTTGCAGTTTGCACCTTCAAAATTATTACGTAAACATCCAAGTTAAATTTGTTTGATCTTTTGATATTACAAGTCTTGTGGATTTTCCAATTCAACACTTTTAGCTATTTCCTAGTTGCTACTTTAATGTAACAAAGTTTACGTTGGACGTAACAAAAGCGCCGTAAAATATTTACGTGATTTTTTTTATGCATAATATAAGTACCAATTTTGTCCAATATAATAAAAAAAAACCTTCCCTCAAATATGTGCGGCAAATCAATGAAGAGGGAAGTGGGGGACGGGTATTCATTACGTCACAGGATGGTCACACTAAGATGTATGCGACGAAGCGACATGTCTCACTATGCTCATTTAAACACATTTATTTATCATATTACACTAAAATTAAACGAAACGATAAGCAGATTCTTGAATATCAAATATTAAACGGTAGCCCATCTTTTCTTTTCTATATCATACTAGGTTGTAAACAAAAATGTCGAATTGTCGACCAATCACGGGTAATGATTTCTACCCAAACGGCTCTCATTGGCTATTTCAGCTGTAAAGATTATTTTGTGAGAAGACTACAATACAGTCACTTGAAATAGGGTAGGACTTCTGGTACTTACAAGCAGGGTTTGATCACTTTAAATTTCACACCAAGTCAGAATTGTCAAAAATCGATTCGATATATTCATTCCTCTCTGTAATCATAGTTACAACGAAAGAGACGGAGCGACATTTTGAATCGATTTTTTTACACAACAGGCGCGATATGAAGCTTCCACATTTGACCAGAAGCGCACTAACAAGCGTATCTAATGAGTACTACCCTGAAGATATAAAACATGGCGAGAATGTAAATCACGTAACACTGACAATAGCCGCGACGACTAAATCAATCTAATTAGCTCTAGATTATTTTATATTGTACACGTATTGTTTCTTATGTTTCACAAATAAAAAACGACGAAGATACAGTGCTTTGAAGTTTCCGAGTCACGTCACAATATGGTACGATTTTTCCTATTGTGTGACGTCACAACTCCCCCACTCCAGAACTTTGATGATCTATATCTTTGTCAATTTATGATAAATTGATAAAATACACGTGTCACATATTTTTCCATAATCTGCCTGACAAACTAATTAGAATGGTATTTTTTCGACCGTGCCGTCAGCCCAATTCTATAGATAATAGTTTTCTTTCCACGACCTTTAAGAGGATTTTTCCTAAACGAGTACATCGTTAACGTTACGTGACATATAAATTCTCGCTACACATTTGCACTCGGATCAATTGATGGTCGTTAAATGAGCATAGCGAAGACAACGCTATTCTATAATTGCGGGGGTTTCTATCGGCAAACGATGCGATATTTGATGACCAGAGCTTATTAAATAAAATATAATTTGTTTTGTCACAATTGAAGTTAGACAGTATGCTCATGAGACCTACAGTAAATATGAATAGCTAATTTGAAGGGTTTGAATTGCGCTAAAACTCCAAATTTTTATTTAGGGTTTTTTATGTAAACTAATCAGACAAGACAAATCCACAATCAAAATAAAGCACCCACGTAGAATATCAATATGCTTTCTAAACCATTCATTTAAAGAACGAACGCAATGGTCCTTCGATTTTGTAATCGTGTTTCCGTGTCGCCATTAATGTATTCAACATCTATGGATACTATTTTGTTAACCCTGAACGTAACGTGTTTCCGACTCGAAAAGTCACACTTTTACCCGACAATTTATCCTAATATTACCAGGGAGGACGTAGTTTGTCAGTTGTGTAATACGTGTGGTAATTTCCGGAAATAAATGGGAGCGTCTGTTTGTTTTTCTAAATCAACAACATCTCAGTAAATGCACATGAAATAAGGTACTTAATATATAATAACAATTATTGCTTTTAATTTTTGTCTGTCTGTTCTGGCAAACCTATGAAACTAGTGGGACTTTGACAGGCACATAGCTGATGTTATCTGCCTGTGATATGAGTTCTTGTACATGACAACTTTCAATATTGAGCAAAAAAACATCTGGGAAAACAAAGTAAATAAATACGACATTCAACAGTCGAAAGCCGCGAGGCGCAGTTATTTATATTTTTTTAATACTGTCCATACATCGAAAATGTCAAATCAATGGCGGGCATACAAAAACAAGTTTAAAGCCATCAATTTAGTCTATGTTGGCGATATTTTTTTCTTGATTTTAATATACCATTTGAAATTTGCAGTCCTCCAAATTGCTATCTAAATTTTATGTGTATAAAACAAAATTGAAAAAGTTAAGACACTATATTCGAACTGAGTAGACGAAGTAGAACCCCTAATTAAAATGGTCAATGGTGCAATAGCATATCCAATACCATTTCAGTCAAGCGTTCAATAGTTCACTAGTTTTATTAATAAATTTCACTTCTAATTTCTAACCAAATAGTACTAAATCCATCCCCAAAAATCCCAAACACAAAACTCAACAAAAAAAAACTCACACAAAGTCATCAAAAAGCGCACCACCGCCCTATATCTACCGCAACCGACGCTACTCTAAGCCATTAAAGAGAAGCTTCGAAGCATCGTGCCGTCTCTCTCGCACTGCGGAGTGGGCTGAGAAAGACGGCATGATGTTTGGAAGGTTGTCTTTAACGGCTTGGGTGTTACAGACCTTTCTTCATCTGCTTGATTTCCTTGTCTTGCTTCTCGACGGCCGCGCCGAGAAGGGTGAAGATGATACCGGCTTGAGAGTTGACGCCTACCGCAGTTACCAACATCTTGCCTGAACCTGAAATTGAGTTTTTGTATGTGATTTGTATTTGTATTTGAGTGAAAACAAGCCTGAATTAAATATTTGAACTGATTGACTGTGTGGGAACATTTATTATTCTGCTGGTTGTAGTGATTTATGCTAGTGATTGTGTGAGGAATGTTCTACAACATTTATAATATTGTGTCACAGATGACTAGGCTCAGATTCCTGATAGTACTTACACTTACTTACTTACGTACACTACCTAATACATTTTGGAGACTGTGCCGCGGATTTACATGACCTAATATTGCCTTCCCATTTCCACTATAAGACATGTCGTAAGTCGGCCCACTACCACGTATACACTGTGGATATCTCTAAAATTCGTACAAAATGGTTTGAATCCACTTTTCTCCTACGCTTTAGAGTGGAATAAGTTGCCGGCCTCCTTGTTCCCTGAGAGATTCAATCTAGAACTTTTCAAGGTCAGAGTGAATAGGTACTTTCTAGGTTAGCGTGCGTCATCTTCGACCACACCGTTGCTTACCATCAGGCGAGCTGGTGGTCAAACGCGGACCTAAACGCGATAAAAAAAACTCTCCATATGTTTTTCATAACTACCACTGGACCATGAAAATTATTTCGTTTTTAAAGAAATAATTAAAGCGACCCAACCTATGGCGGTTTGCCTCAAGTAGCCTTTACTGCCTACCTAACTTTAGGCTACCGAAGGTATAGGACCCTACTAACCCAACATTACCGTATTGAACGACTACTGCATCTGGTACAACGACTGGCGCCAGGACACCTCGACACCTGACGATACGACCTCGGCTTGGGCTTCCAACCGTTGGGAAGATCAAAAAACTACTTGGCATCCCACAAGGGGGTGATCTATGACCCTACCACCTGCCAACTTGCCGCCGGTAGATCTAATTTACTATTTTCCATATAAACCATTACATGTGCCCTCCCAAACTTCAGGAGGCACAGAATCATGTTATCGTTGGGAAGAGTGAGACTCTTTCCGTTCTAATCAGTTGCAGGAAACGATGAACCCCGGACGTATTTACCTATCACTATTCGTTGTCAACAAACAAAATAAGTAGACACACAGCTGATAATTTATATCGATGCTATTTTCGATTATCTCATGTCAATATGTACTGTTTCACGTTAGGCACTTAGTACATACCTTCCATAACGTGTGTTCCAGATAGCACCATGGGATCAAAAGATTCTCCCTTCTTGACATGGTCCGATTCACCGGTCAGCGAGGATTCGTCGATCTGTAACAAGCAAAACCAGAGATTAATTACGTTTCGACAACGCACCACTTTCCTTCTACATTACTAGCGGTCTGCCCCGGCTTCGCCCGTGGTACATAATATATAGCCGCATGGATCAGGCACATATCTAACGATGAAAGAATTTTTGAAATCGATCAAGTAGCTCCTGAGATTAGCGCGATCAAATAAAAAACCTCACCAGTTTTCTAATATTCTTATCAACGTACTAACTTACTATCTAATAATCTTTGGAATAACAATAAAAATATAGTACTTTAAGTGTTGTTTTTTAATTAAAAATGAAGAGACGAGCAGGACATGTACCTGATGGTAAGCAACATGCCTGCCACATAACAGCTCAGTGATAAGCAGCTATTGGAACATGAAGAGTTCAAATCATTATCTAGCACTGCACTGCGCTCGTCACCCAGAGATCTAAGATGTTAAATCTCTAAGCCCTGTAATTTCTCTGGAAACATTCCCCTTCAAACCGGAACACAGTAATGTTTGCACATTACTGCTTGGCGGTAGAATAACTGGCAAAGGTGTGGTACTTCCCTAGGCGGACTCTGCCAAGAGTCCTACCACTACTATTTTAAGTGTCACACGTTTACACTTTACCGCCATCTCACCTGATTGTTAAGGTACGACAGGGTCTACAATGGAGCGTGTTTGCCCAGAAGCAGCCGATTCCTGATTCACTATCGACTTGAAATCGCACAAGATTTTAGTCATCAGGAAAAACTCATTCAGGCAACGCGTTCCACTCCCTAGACGTTATTTTCACATAAGTGGAGTTAAACCTCCTCGTTCGAGTGTTCGGAACGTTAACCACGAACCACGAGATGACACTCTTTTTCTCGAGTCAGCCGTCTGATAGAAAAAAGGGCATTCGATCATGGATCAAGGTGGTACCTATTACGATCCTCTGGGGTTAGTACAGTCGTTTCGCGTTACCTTGTAGACAATTCCGACAGATAATAATGATACGCTAAGCAGCTTTGGTTGAGATTGAATCAAAGATAGCTACCCTACAAATTTCCGCGTGTAGATAGATAAAACAGGAATGATAA
Organism: Ectropis grisescens; assembly: GCA_017562165.1. Classification (NCBI taxonomy): domain Eukaryota; kingdom Metazoa; phylum Arthropoda; class Insecta; order Lepidoptera; family Geometridae; genus Ectropis; species Ectropis grisescens. The sequence continues at coordinate 40,326 of JADLOZ010000012.1, read as the reverse complement.
AAAAAATTAGCACCATTCCATATCAACGTATTTGATTAGTTTTCAATCAATACTCAATCATTTATTGGTTCATTATGTTACAGTAAAAAATAAGTACAGAGAGACGATCTTCTTAGCATTCCATGGATTCAGCGTGCGGGTGCCGGGTCTATCATGTGGCAGAGAGAGAAAACTCGAGTAGATCCCGAGACTTGTGACTCGGGCGTAGGTTTAAGGGGCCCCTTTCTGACGTACATCAACACTCACCTTCACTACTCGTTTTTCTCTCCCTGCCCGGCCAAATCTGATATGAGCCTACTAGTGCACTTCTGGATAATCCAAGGTCTTTCAGCAGGTTATAGAGAGATAGAACAAACAGAATTTAGTCGTAACACAACGCACCCCAACCGGGCATTGCAATTTAAGTGTCATTTTGGAGCAAAGCGTTTCATTTCACAGTCAAATAGGTACTTGGTTTTCATCCTCGAAGGTTCTTAGGTCATCGGTTAAAAACTCGGACTATAATAGGCTTTTGACAATAGCAGATCGCTCAAAGTCCTGACATACCTACGCTCGTCTTCAGTTTCCTTAAGTTTTATGAGAAGCATATTATAATTTTTTGTAGCCATCGCATGCGGACCGGTACTATGTAAAGTTAGTTTTGATGTTGGTACGTTTAAGTTACGTTTGTATAGTGCCCTAATCGGGTAGCGCCAATCATAAGCCGTTTGAGATGATTCAGGTAAGCATAAGAACCCCAGCCTGTACCTACTGCTGATCAGATAGTCAATGCTATAATCCGGCAAGCTGGCTAAGTGTGGGTTGGCAGATTAACCAATGTTTTCGAAAGGTAGAAACCTTTCTTGGAACATCCATTCACTGTTAAAGCTGGTGGGTTAAACTTGTAGTAGGCATATTTGCAGAGTTCGCCTGGGGAAGTACCACACCGTTGCCAGTTATTCTATCGCCAAGGAGTATTGTGCAAATATTACAGTGTTTCAGCATGTTTCTAGTGAAACTACAGGGCATAGAGACAAAACATCTTATATCTCTGGGTGTCGAGCCTAGTGCAGTAAGCTGTAATGTGCGTACATTACTGTGTTCCGGACACACTAATGATTGTACATTACTTCTTGGCGGTAAAATAACTGGCAAAGGTCCACCCAGACGGACTCTGCAAAGAGTCCTATCACTACAAAGTCTATCGCTTTGAGACACTCCTTGCAAGACCCTGAGTCCCAAGCAGTGTGGAGATTTAGTGACCTGAGTATACTGATTAGGTACATTACTAATTCTTGTAGTATATCAAACATTTCCGGAATCATACAAGCACTAGGTTTACAAAATGTGAGCATATTTAAAAATAGACTGAAAATATTACGTAACTTTCACAAGACATCATTAGTGCACTACAAGTACCCATATTAAATAGCTTATAATTAATCTCTAAGTAACAATGACACAATTTTACAGCCCACAGCGCAAATAATTGTTGTTTTTTTAAACTCAGTCGGCGATTAAACATGTTCTGATAAAAATGCGGCAAGGTGATCATTACGTAAGAAAATTACTGTATTGCTATCTCTCTGTCGCTTTGACACGTAGGGCTGCCACGACGGTGTAAAAAATAATATAGTGGGGTCTCGATCTTCAGTCTCTTATTAATGAAACTATTTTTCTTAAAGTGAGAACTTCTTTTGGCGATTTAAACATATTTTTTGTAGGGTCTTTTGGTTTAACGTTCGCTGTAAACAGTTTCTCTGACTGTATTTTTTTTATTTGTCCAATTGTTTTTATTAAATTGTACGTTAGAAAGTTTCATATTTTTCAATTCAATACGTAGTGTAGTGTATAGTAAGTTATTTGTTAATAAACTAGTTTTAATACGATATCACATTATGAGATTTTGTCTTTTAAATAGGCTCAACTAACACCCGATGTGGTTCAGTTAACCTAACACTTCCCACACGGACGCTTAAAAGTACAATGTCTGAAGTAGATTTATAGCAAATAAATCAATTGTCTTCTACAATGCACACCGGCTGTTCCATAGGCTGTTCCCATAAATAAATACTAAACGGTGTCAGGTGTCAGATATCTCATACATACTACAATTGCAAATAAAAACACAAACATATTTTTCCATATTAGTACAGTTAACAAAATTCAGTATTTCCCTTCGTATTCCACTCCATAACCAAATCGAAACTTTTTCTTTGAGCTATAAAGTCAAATGTTTTTTTTACCAATTTTACTTTACTCAAAAGTTTTACAGTTATTTTAATGGATGTAGTAATATGGATGGTATGAAATTCTAACAGCATGTTACAAGGTAGATATTTGAATGCGAAGAGTCCAAATTACTACACTGTGCTCGTCACCTAGAGATGTACGTGATTTATGTTTTTGCCCAGTAATTTCCCTGGAAACTTCGATTCGAATTTGAAGACAGAATAACAGCTAAGGTGTAGAATGTATATACTTCTCCAGGTGGCCACTGCCAAGAACTCACTACAAAACAAGATCAGACATTCGAAGAAGATTGGTTGGATATTCAGAACAAAAAAAATGCTTAATTAGTATTTGTGTGGTGGCAGCCCTACTTATCAATCACATCTAAGGCGCCGTTGACGCAAATTCAACAATTACACGTTATCAATTGAAGGAAGCACGATTGATAAGAACCTGATTGTACCTATTCAATCTGACCATGAATTATATCTATTTGGGTAAGCTTTGATTTGATATAGAAATAGATAATGCTATCTATAAGGGTTGATCATGTATCAGGTACCTGTAAACAAGTGTAGGTTGTAAAAGAAATTCTAGGTAGAAACCGTTTCACAACACCTAAACGTATCCAAAAGGCGGCCATTTTAGATACCAAAAAATTTTGAATAAGCTTTAATACGAGACTAATCCTGCGATTGCTAGAATTACATCACGTGTTACGTTTACCATGTTTACTACAAGTAAATTAATTGTATTTATTAACAAGGCATTATACTAGCCAGTCATAAAGCTTGTCGATAGCCATCTTGTAGTGGTAGGACTCTTGGCAGAGTCCGCCTGGGGAAGTACCACACCTTTGCCAGTTATTCTACCGCCAAGCAGAAATGTGCAAACATTACTGTGTTCCGGTTTGAAGGGCAATGTTTTTTTTTAAACTATAATAGGTTCGCACTTGACCACCATCTCGCCTGATGTTAAGCGATGATGAGATCTACGATGGAGCGTGCTTACCTAGAAAAAACCGATTCACTCTCGATTTGAAGACACCAAGATTGAAATTACAAGTTTCCAGTGAAATTACAGGACTTAGAGATATAAGATCTTAGATCTCTGGGTGACGAGCGCAGTGCAGTGCTAGGTAATGATTTGGACTCTTCATGTTCCAATAGCTGCGTGTCACTGTGCTGTTATGTGTCAGGCATGTTGCTTACCATCAGGCACAGTCCTGATCGTCTCGTCACTCTTTATTTATAAAAAAAAAACATTCACATGAAATAAAAATCAAGCTACCAATCAAGGCATATTATAATATGGATGATTTTGTTAAACATAGTAAGGTATGAAAGAGAAATGTGTCGAAATTTGAATGTTTTAATTAGGTAAAATACGACGTATAGAGTTGGAACAAACGCTTTACACCGAAAGCACGGGTCTGATCGCTCTTGCCTTGTCGTTCTTGTGGAATTGTCATACTTTTTTCGCGGCACATCACTCTATTGCCATGGCAAGTATGCACGTCATCTGCCTACGATTGGTACAACGGAACCGTGCGCAAAACCCTGATCTATTTACTTATTCTCAATTTTTTTTTTTTTTAATAAAAGGGTAAATTAAATCTAAGGGTAAAATAATAATTATTTAAATCTATTGATGTAACATCGTTTGTATTCATGTAGGATCTGTTTACTGTATGTATTAATTTTGTTTGTTATTTTGACTTTGAACAAAGGCTTTTTACACCTACATTTAATTGATGAGGTCCCTTTACAGCTGCATTTTTAATATTCGACATTGTTATTCTATTTTATTATGTAGACAGTTTATTTGCCTTTTTGAAAATGATGTTAATTACTAAGTGTTCTTTTGAATTTATGGTTCAAATAAATGAACAGAATTCAAAATCTAAATTTCTGGCTATTGTGGTCTTTCTAAGTATTGCCATATCACCGAGGCAACCGAATATTTCAAAGTCCACGCCCCGCTACCAGGCAAGGCATTGACGCACGAACGCATCGGAATGTAGATAAGGATATAGAAATTATAGCTCGCCGATTAGTACGCCGATAAAGCCGGCGTAAAGCTTGACCCTATTGCCTTTCTAATAAAACAATTACATAATTTTGTCCGTAAAAATTTAGGACTTAAATTTGATTAATTGAATCTAGACAGTTTTTTTAATTGAAAACTCCTTATGCGCACCACATAATATAATATAATTTTACCAACACTATTCCCAAAACGGCATTTTTAAACTATAAATGTTCGACTATTCAATATTTCGCGACGAAATTGTGAGCAATAGACATTTGAAATAGATTGAAAAAACATTGATTCTAGGTATATAAACCGTTCTAAAATAAACTTGGGAGAAGCATTTGAATAAGACAAACATTCTAATTACATATTCTTAAAATTCGTGTTTCACTTCATATTCCCTTACTCCCTACACATGTGTTCCGCAAAAATGAAAAGACGAAATGAAAATCTAAATAAATAAGTCAGCGTAAGACAGCTAGCGACGGCATTCCCCAAGGACTCATTTTCAGGACCTTTTTGTTTCTTGTTTTTGCCAACAATAGAATTTGTGGAAACGATTTTCATGATGTAACTTTACGTACATTTTGGTGAAAAGAAAGCTAAGAACTAAATATTTTGAAAAAAATGTTTTAAAATTAACGATTTCTGCAAACTAGGAACAAGAACAAAATTAAAAATTTTGATTAACGGGGGTTAATCAAAATCGACTATCTCGGATTTGTTATCTGTACAACATTCTACTAGTCAAGCCCTTTCATTTGATACCCATATTAAGGAAGTTGTGAAAAAATAAATGTATTTCGCCATTTTGTGGTAGCGGCCATCTTGGATTTGAAATTTGTCATAGTGCAATGTATTCTACTAGTCAAGCCCTTTCATTTGATACCCATATTGTGGTAGTAGTGAAAAAAATTAAATAATTCGCCATTTTGTGGTGGCGGCCATCTTGGATTTGAAATTTGTTATTATGTATTGTATTCTACTGGTCAAGCCCTTTTATTTGATACCCATATTGAGATAGGTTGTGAAGAAATATTTTGTTTGCCATTTTGTGGAGGCGGCCATCTTGAATCGATATTAACCAAACATAGCTAAGAACATCCGCACGGATATCAACCTTCAAATAAAAAAAACCGCATTGAAATCGGCCCATCCGTTTGAGCTCTACGGTGCCACAGACAGACACACACACAGACAGACAGACAGACAGACATCGACGTCAAACTTATAACACCCCTTTTTTTGGTCGGGGGTTAAAAATACAGGGTGGAGCGGTTAATTGTGCCTGTGAGTGTATATCCTTCCTAGTAAAAAAGACGCGAAAAGAAACAAAGTCCGGTTGTAGTGTTCGTCGTTATATAAATTACCTTGAGATCGTTACTCTGGAGTAGGATTCCGTCGGCGGGAAGCAGGTCACCGTATTTGATCTGACATATGTCGCCGACGACAATTTCGCTTATGGATATCTGATTCACTTCATTGGATCTGATCACGGCGAACTTGTGCTCGCCCTCTATCCGAGACTGGAGACCTCTGGAAATATATACAACAATTCATATTAATAGATAGATATACATTTTATTGACACACCAAAAGAATGGGATACACAATTCACAATACACCTAAAAATTAGTGCGACAAGTTGGCGGCCTTATCGTTATTAATATCTGTGAAATTGCGATCCTAAATACTCCGAATACATTTATTATAGTATTTTGTGACGAGACGAACAGGACGTGTGCCTGATGGTAAGAAACATGCCTGCCACATAACAGAACAGTGACACGCAGCTATTGGAACATGAAGAGTCCAAATCATTACCTAGCACTGCACTTTATCATAGAGTAAAAAATCCCTTACTCTATGCTCGTTATTGCCCACCAAAAAAAAAGACTACAAAGAAAATAAAAATTTCAGTAAACTTAATAGCAGTAAATATCTTCGAGATCGTTTAAAATTAAACCAGAAAATCACTACGAAATAAAGTGATATGCTTACCTAAATTGCCTTTCTTTCGTGTAATCGTTGAATGCTGTTACTATGACGACTACTATGACTGATATTAAAATAGCGAGACCCTCGATCCACTGGTAGTGTCCTTCCTCTTCGTCCAAATGTGCTGGAAAATACAACAAACACATTTTTAGTTATATAAAACAACAAAATTAAAAAAAAAACATAACTTAAAATAATTCGTGTGTTTGTTACCAAACCGTGACTATATAGAAGTCGATATCACTTTTAGTTCAGCACATTTTATGTTTTATAAACGTGTCATTATAATCGGTAACATTATGTACAATAGGAATGAAAATGCATTGAACTATACGGGTCATGCAAACACATCGAAGAAAATACGTACTTTTGTTGAGTTTCTCAATAAAAAAAAAAGGTACCTACAGATAAAATTTCACGTGCTAGTTGTACAACTTTTCTCATTCGATCCTACGGTTGTCTGAAAGAGATCGCTCCTAGTGTAAAGGTCGCCAATAAGGATAAGAAGATGTATTTGTACCGTTACAAAATCAAAATTATCTTTATTGCTGGAATATAGGTATTAAAGCTACAGAATTTCTTGCTCTGTCTCAGATTATAGTCTGGAATAGTACATACAAAGGCAGCACACTAAATATTCCTACTAATGGCTCCTCGGCCCCTTCTCTCGTAAGGAGAGAAATCAAGGCCATAATCCACCACGCTAGCCCAATGCGCGTGGTGGATTATGATACGGTTTGAACCAGGGGCTCCGGAACGGCAGTCGCTGTTCTCCCGACTAAATCAGTCGTAACTTTGGAATAGTACAAATGCACATATGTAGGTTTATCCTGAAAATGTAAGCTTCCGAAAAGCATAAATAATAGCTTTTTTTACGCGGGTAGAAGTCGCAGGCAGATGCGAGGACAAATAAGTTCCGTATATACTGTGGTAGGTTAGACGGTCTCACAGTTGCACGTTGTATTATCGTGTGATTTCTCAAAAAGGCTTCCAGGGAACACAGTGTTGTTTGCAAAGGATGAAAATTTACGCTCTCGTGAGTGGAAAGCTAATATTTTGCCTTTATTAATGACTAGCTTCTGTTCTGCTCGCGACTTTGTACTACCCGCGTAGAAATTAGAAAAAAAGTATTCCATAAGGAAATTTACGGTGTTCGGGATAAAAATACACGAGTATGTGATATTCCAGCTATCTGAGTTCGAAATTTCAGAATGATACTTTCCGTTGTTACATTGTCATCCAAACTATCATATTTATGACTTTAGTAGGATAGTAATACTAGTAGCGCACAGTGGTTTTACCCGCTTGGGACCCGTTCCCATAATTTATGCGCGACTAAAAGTTGCCTGTGTGTTATTCCAGACTATAATTGTGTCTTTGTAGTAATTGCTAGGTAAAGTATGAGAAATGGCAACCAATACTTATTGCATTAATGTTTTATATTATTCATTTCATTCATATTTTTTCCGTAGTTTTTGTAGAAAAGATTAATAAACATACATACATAAAAAAATACTAATTATAATACTAAGTAGCATAGCATTTGTGTTACTCATGACAGTATTTGTTTCAACTTGTACAACGAATAATGATCAAAGATAACATTAATTTGAAACACACAGGTTTCGATAAGATAAATTTATTTTTTGTGTGTAGTTAAAATACAAAATTCTGCACCGAAAGAGCATCGTTGTATGTTTTATGTCGAATACCTGTTACTATAGTCAAACTTGAAATCTCGAAAAAATAAATACATTTTCATACACGTTTTATACATTTCGTCGAGTTCTAAGTGTGGCTTGGTGGTTTTAATTTATTTATGTTTCTTTTTTTTATTTCGATATTTTCCAAATCGGAAATATATTGTGTTCATCGTTTAACATAGCGAGATGGCGCTCAAGTGGAAACCTATTATTGCAAAAATAAGTTGTTTACATTGATTAATACAGCAAATTTCTTTTGGCATGGCACATTTCCGTGTAACCTTCCCTGTATGTTACTGGCAAATTTAAAAACCAGCATTGATGCCAGTGCAGTGATAATGCATATTTAGTTAAAATTAACGATTATTACAACAATGTAACATTTTGACAACATTTTGTTAAACGAGAAAGAAGTTAAGATAAAAATCTCGGTGTTTTAGTTCGTTTTTTGTAGTTTTTTTACTACTTTTTCAGTAGGTTTCGAAAAAAAATATGCCAGTGAATTTTTACGAAGCGCGGGCGCACCAACATCCAAAATAGGACATGATGAAGTTAGCTGACAATTGTATCTTCATGGTAAATTTTAGACACAGACACCCAAATTCGACACAATGAAGTTAGCTGCGCTTTTTTTATTAAAGATACCAATGGGAGTTAGATTCAATTGGCCTCTACAGCCTAGACAACTTTGGGCTGACATAAACACACATATTTTTTAGCAATAAGGCATTGGCACTTGCTCTTATGACCGTAAAAAGTATCTTATTGAAATAGATACATACATATATGTACATATAGTGAACTAGCCGTACCCTGCGCATGTTGCTACCACCTGTCTATAATAGGTCGTACTAACTCAGAAACCGTCATCGGGTCACGCACAACGATGATCAAATGGATAGCTTACGATTGTAAAAACATACAAACAAACATTCATTTTCGTATATATAGATAGACTATCGGCCCGTTCTGGCTTCACTGGAGTAATGTCGTATAATAAACTAATAATTTGGAATTAAAAAAAAATTGCGACCATAACTAGACTATTCTATCTCTAAAGTTGAATCAAATTACACAGAAATTCCAACTTTCATGAACATCGGTTGATTTGGTGAACAGTTCACTAGGAAAAACATGACAGTGGATTTTTATATATGTACTTACTAAGATATTGCTACAGGCTCGGCGTTTGCTTAATACGGCATTGTACCGGAGTGACTATATTCTGCTAAGCGAGGAGAAGCAAATAATAATGTATACTATGATTACAAAGCAAAAAGATCCTATTTCAGAACACAAATCCCAGGAACCACGAATTATATATATAAATGTAAAAATATTGCTTTTTTATGTTCCTATCTATAACTTTGTCTGTGTAGGTTTTAGAAAATGACTGTTCATTAAAAAAACTAATTTGTTTTGTACAAAAAGTGGGTTATGTGTTATAATAGACTATACGAGTCTACATTGAAGACAGCATGGTCAGTCAACATTGAGTCAACATGAACTCGGACGGCATAAGGGTGTTATTAAAAAAAACAAATGTAACCTAAATTTAATTCCTTCCTGTACCTATCAGGATGGAATTGGGTAACAACCAGACTTGTATATTAGTAATGTGAGTAAGACTTTAATAGAAGGTGACGCGGCGGAAACAAAGTAACTCAATGTCGAAAAAGAAATACTGACAGGACCCCCACGCGCGTATCTAGATCAAACAGCAGAAATCACGGATCCGATTCGAACAAAATAATACAGTAATCGAATTCGGGGGCGGTGCCGCTCCAACGATTCGCGACACGTCTGATTATGCAGATGTACCTAAGTGTTAAGTTCGGTTCATTGAGTAGAGGCAGGTACGTTCGATTGTAATCTGCTCAGCCTCGTGTTCACTTTATCGATAGTATCGGTGAAGGGATTTCCAATTTAATCGATTTGTTCAAAAAACATTTTTTTGTTTGTTCACTTTGATTTCAATTTCATAATTCGTTTTTTTTTTGGATATGATATACAAATAAAATCTACCTTTCTGTAAATAGTTGTTTTCGACGACAGTTATGTGCAAAACAATCTAAGTAATTATAAAAAGTTGAAGGATGTAACGTTTTTACAGTACGTACATTAAACTAAGTTACTACCCGACACGCAAGACACGATACACAATTGAGTGGCACACATAAAATAAACAACATTATTTTATCAGACGTGAATTGGAATCCATTTAGTGAAATCAAGTACATCACTATCTAACCAACAACCAAGCGGACAGACAGTCAACGGAACCTACTGAGGAAGGACAGTGAAGGGTGCATGTCACTACTCAAACGTGGCACTCAAGGGAATGCAACTATAACAATAGCATGCCCTGTTACCATGGTTTCTTTTAGTTGAGACATTAATAAAAGTTATCTGTCCGAATCTAATGCAACGTAATTCCCTGTTCACAGTAAAGGAATTAACGATTACTTCAACAGGTTAAATATTTAAGACGATTGGATTTGTTACAAATGTTAATTAGTAAACCATGGCAATGTGGGTGACACTAATAATACAGGAGAATAACTAATCGACAAACATTAGCTAAACACACGTAGAGTTGATGTAGTTGCAACCGTTAAGGTCTTTAGCTTTCAAAATTCGGAAGCCAATCGTCTCGGGTAACGTCACTAATATACGAGCAGTGTTATTGAGATTATCTTACCAGGATCATCTACAGTTTCCATATTGTTATTGAAAAGAGAAAATACACTTATTATTATTAAATAGACAGTTAAAGCTGAAACTAAAACATGCAGAGCCCTTGTACTAGCTGTGTGGTTAAACCTTCCATTGTTGTTACTAACACCACACACATAACTAGTTAGTTTAACAGTAAAATTACATTTGGTAATGTAGAGAGTAACAAACTAATTATATTTCATATTCATGAAGACACATATGCTAAATTACAAATGAGAGACTGAATAATGGATATGACTGATATGATTTTCAAATAAGAAAATTGGAATATCAACTGAACAAAGAAAATAACCAATAAATTAGTATCCACAGCATTTATTTAAAAAACAAGATATGAAAATTTGTCGAAAGTGAATAACAAGCAATTACCCTATTCACACATTTTCGATAATTATGCAAGAATCATATCGCAAACATTGTAATTATTCATTGCTTTTTATCAAACAGTATTTATATCAAGAGCGTGGTATTTCAAAATACAACTGAATTGAAAAACATTTTTTTGAAAACTCAATTGTATTTACATACAATTTTAAAAGAATATAATTAAAGCAAAATAATGTGATGACAACTCTTGAATGTTAATATGAAATTGATACATTTATTGGCAGACTAGTGACTGACGAACATATCGAATAATTTAGTGAAGATTGAATGATTTATAATGACAAGCGTTTAATAACGAACAACACAATCTGCTAATACAAGGTGCAAGAAAAATCATATCATTGTTGTCAACTATGTGTTCATACCCCCAATAGAGAACATATTTCAGTAATAAAAAAAACACACGTCACACTAGAATTTGATCAGTGTTATTGATTTTAAGCCTTTTAGCGCGGAGAATGCGGAACAATCTTCTTCTTGCGATTACAATACTTCCAGTATTGGGCTCGTAAAATATCTTCATAACGCATTAAAAATACAACGTGCCGAAGAGGCCCCTAGTCATCTGGATGTCCATAGCAGTCACTATTTACCGGAGAAAAGATACACTGTTTCTTTCTGCTAGTGTCACTTTATTATGAAAAAACTGTAGTAATATGGACGACATCATTTTAAAATTTGTTCGTTTTGATCCCTAAGGTCTAGAGAGTAGAGACATATTATTTTTGTTCATACTTTCGCGTATATGCTCTGTAATATGTATATAGTAGAATTCTGAATAGTAATATGATTTTTGTTACACCCAGTATTTCGATGAATATTGAATGCTCTGGAGTCGTACTTACCAAGATCTGCGGGGTCCTCTGACGGCTTGTAGAAACTCAAACCTAACGAGACTACGGCGGCCACCTCCAGGATGATTAGGGTCACGTCTTGCAGCGCCTCCCATACTAAGGTGAGGAACGTCTTCGGAGGTTTGGGTGGGATCATGTTGGAACCGAACACTTCTCGCCTGTGCTGAAGGTCCGCTTTTGTACCGCTAAGACCTGGAGACAACAAAGACAATAACAATTAATACTGATAATTAAATGATACAATGCTAAAATCAACTGACAGTGAACACACCGAACGTTCATTGATTACATTTACATATGTGGCTACGATGGAACGTGAAGTTCATGCCACTACAACAATAACGTCTTTTGGCATCGTAGAGATGGATTTCAAAATGGATTGCTTATTATATCAAAACCTTATCCTCATAAAGTACTAATGTATCACTGGGACACAAACTTGGAACAAAGATTAATGGCAAAAACACATCGAATTAATTTATCCGCGATGAAATAAAGTTTACGACACGGTAATTTTTTTCATTACATGCCGTTTTGCTGCATCCATTGAGTAATTTATTGCTTATTTATTTATCAGAATCATGATATAATTGTAATACGTACAAACATCCAGCTTGGTGTATTCATATAGTAATCAGGCATGAATAATTTGAAAAACAACGTGGTTAGTAAAAATTTGCAGCGATTTCCGGTTACGAATGAACAAATTTAAAGTTGAGGAAGGTCTACGTAACGGTATGATTGCTCGTTTCCTGTATTTGTATTGATTGGTGGAACAGCTGTAAATACAACTTCAAAATACGTTTGATGTTTTAACAGTTCAACAGTTCTAATTCTGAATGATGATTTATATCGCTACACCTTCCTTTGAGTCGAGGAGGAAGTATATGAGAATATTCTATACGCAAACCACTTTCCACCTTCTAAGGATTCACAAAGAGTAACGTGAATGAAAATTTCATTGTAATACTAAATTGTTGCTTGAATAAGGATGAAGTATCATAAAGTTTATGTTATAGCAGCTTCTTAAAGAAATACAACCGCGAAGAACGCTTCTCCATTCATAATAGACGAGCCAGAAAGGGCCGCCGATGTGGCAACGCAGGCGGAAAATAAATTTGAGGGCGAAGGTTTTGAACCATTGAACAAAATAACAGGCTTAAAAGTAACGAAATCTAGTTTTGAACATTGGATAAAAGCTCAGTAAAACGAAGCCTAATGTTGTTTTCTTTACGATGGATAATGAAAATTCGAGATTAATAATAAGAGACGAGCCAGACAATGTTTCATGTAATTAAAATTATTTCGAGAACAGTTAAAGCTTATGCAACAATGTATTTTTATGTGTAAAGACAAATCATCTGGGGTTAATGTTTATCGCCTACGTTCTTTTAATGGTTTTCATAATGCGTAAAGCCCCGTTCGGGGTTTCAGCGCGTTCACTGAAGTCAGTTACGGATTTGACGATCGGTTTGCGAATGAGCTATCACTGTGGTATTTTAACTGCCAACAACGGTTAATCATTTACCTGTTTGTTTGTATGCTAAAACTTGAACTGAACGATCAATTTAGATACATCTGAGTCAATAACATCAGATACAATTGAAACACTTTATCATACATTTAAAACTGCTTCTAACGTTTCAGTTTTTTTTTGAATCTCCTGACTTGTCGATAATGTAAGAGTCATGTCCGAGGCATTCGATTCAATTTCCTTCATTTTGAGATCTGTCAGTCATGCCGTCATCTTGCGAATAATCACTACTAAGTGATAGATCGCATATTAGTTTCTGATATTCGTGGTTCATCGACCGGTGCTCTCATCGTTTGCCGAATATTTACGTGTACGTATCTAAATATACTTTATTTATGTAAGCCGATGTACAATACAGAAGGCTGTTACATTTTTTATGCTTGAACAAAATGGTTGTTTTAAAAGCGCGTGAAGAGGCGCTTTTTATTTTCTTCCAATGAAAGAGCAGGTGACGAAAATACAGCTTATGTAAGATATAAGATACATCTGTTTGTTTTTTTACCGATTACATTTCGGAGAATGTTTGACGGAGTTACGCAACGCAAATTTGTCTTGCCATCCCCTTTTCACCACAGGACATGTTGTAAGATGTTGCACTACCACAATTCGTACTTACGTACGTAATTTGTTTGGTCCGCTTTCTCCATACGTACAGCCTTAGAATGGAATAAGTTGCCAGCTTCATTGTTCCCCAGGAGATACAAGAACTTTTCAAGGTCAGAGTGTTTAGGTCAGCGTGCGTCATCTCCGATCACATAATCGCTTACCATCAGGCGAGTGGATATATGCTCAATAAAATATATATAGATCACTGTTTAATTGGGAGTGTACTCTTTCATACATTCTGCATTTCCTGTCATACGCTATTTCACTACTACGCCTACAGCCGTGGCGCCGTAACTAAGCTATTTTTCCTTCGTATAATGGTAAGGTTTTATGAATATTTATAATAGCTGTTAACTTTGCCCTGCGTCGGCGGATAGGACGGTAGCAATTTTTAATTCAGCCCTGTTAACGGCGGACGAAATGGCTCTCTGAATTATACAATTTTCGTTCATTAGTTTGCGAGTCTGGGGTGCATAAAATTTCAGAAAAAAAACCGTCATACGCTCAAAAGTAAATTTACATTTCTTCATCTAAGTAAAACAAATTTAGGTGGCAGTTAAACAGAATACAAAGAAAAAATTTGCAAACAAAAGCAAACTCCGTAAATAACTGTTCATATAATATCCAGAAAAGGTAACAACCGTGGTAACAACGGACTGTAGAATGTTCACAGTGAATTGGTTCCTTGTAAATTCAGAAATAAATTTCGTTCGCCGCGAGTGAGAAGAGCAACTGAGAAAAAAATAAAATCGGCTAAGTGCGAGTCGGACTCACGCACCGAGTATTCCGCACAAATATACAACGTGGAAAGGGGTAGTAAGTTAAAAAAAATGTTACAAATACATATTTTTATTTTTATGATGTAACTAAAATGTATACTTTTCACAATTTTGGCTTTATCTCTCCTATAAGACTAAGATTCTGACTTGATGGGAAGTACCTGTAGGTTTTGATTACGTTGCTAGTTTCGAAAATTTGATTATCAGTATAAAGGTATCCTTTGACTGCGTTGGCTTAGAAGGATCAATCTTCTTCTTTCACAACTCCAAGGGACAGTAGATAAGAGTATTTGATATGAATTTCAGCTTGATAACTCCACGCGTTCCTGAGAAAAAAGGTCTTGATAAGAAAGGTTTCGATTATTCCGGTGTTGTTATATGGTGTTTGTACCGGTTTATTTCGGTGTTGAGATACGGAACCCTAAAAAAACGAGATTTCCTTTCCTCGAAATTACTATAATGGAGTGAACTTTGTTTTAGTAGAATTTATATTGAAGTTGAATTGTTGGGCGGAAACAATAAATGATGTAAGGGAAAGGTTGGTACGCCCGGGGTCGGGGAATCCCGGAGGCTTCGGTTGTCTCGCGACATGAATGATAGATTCAGAAGAGTGGACTATATTGTCGTGAGATTCTGTATATGGAGCTACTGGCTGAACACTGAACATGTCACTAGATCCCTACTATCATGCTTTATTATAAATGTTATTTGTATAATAGGTTGAATGTTTGTTGTATTTTTTTTACTATAGAGTGACGAGACGAGCAGGACATGTGCCTGATGGTAAGCAACATGCCTGCCACATAACAGCACTGTGACACGCAGCTATTGTAACATGAAGAGTCCAAATCATTACCTAGCACTGCATTGGGCTCGTCGCCCAGAGATGTAAGATATTATATCTCTAAGCCCTGTAATTGCTCTGGAAACATTGCGTTTCAAACCGGAACACAGTAATGTTTGCACTTTACTGTTGTTCATTCAAGTCAGGAACGGCTGAACGAATCTGATTGAAATTTGGAACACAGTTAGATTATAGTGTGGAATAGCAGATGGCTTTTTATCGCAGTAAAATTACTGGAACGGGAACTACGTAAAAGTATAAATACAAAAGTAACTCTGTCTATCTATTACACTTTGACGCCTAAACTACTGGGCCGATTTCAATTAAATTTGGCACATAGTCCTGAGGCTCAGAAAGGATACATAAATGATGACCTTGACTCTCTTAAGAGAGAAGGCCCTGGGTCCCAGTAGTGAGAACATAGTGTAGGCTGCTGATATTGGTAGAGAATTCACACACAACACCATCAGACCCCAAACTAAGCAAAGCTTGTACTATGGCGGCCAGATACCTGATATAATACTTATATAGTTTTAAATACATACTTATTATAAATAGAAACACCCAGAAACAGTACAAACATTTGAATTCATATTATGTGTTATACGTACTATTAAACAAACCGCTTAGATCAGTCGATTGATGTCTTAAATACCTAGTAAAAATGTATCTACCTTTATTATTATAATTAGTGAATATAGTATCCTAACCCACTAGTACCCTGTTCTGTGTAATGTCACACCATTGGAAGCCGATTAGGGCAGTTTAGTAAGATAGCGTGCAGGACCGTCACAAATGCATATCCTTAGCAAATTATTCGTGTTAGAAGGTGTTAAGCTTCAAGTATTTCACCACGACCATTACGTGTAAATAATTGAATACATTTAGGTGTTTGCACTCAAACATTGTTTTGCACGACAACAACGACGATTAATAAACTAATATTATTAATGTGAAAGTTTGGATATTTGTTGCTCAATCACGTCAGAAGGACTGAATGGATCGAGTTCAAAATTAAAAAAAAAGAACAGATTATTATACAATGTTTCGCAGAATATTATATAATCGACGTCAAACGTCGAGGTGATTAAACAATTATTTATATCGTGATTACTATATAAACATTATGTGTTCAAATCGCAAAAGTTTAAATACAATAACAGATTATTATTGTCTGGAATAGCACATAGACAATTTTGTATAGGAATGTAAACTATGCGGGTAAAACTGGGGGAATTGCTA
Source organism: Ectropis grisescens (assembly GCA_017562165.1). Taxonomy (NCBI): domain Eukaryota; kingdom Metazoa; phylum Arthropoda; class Insecta; order Lepidoptera; family Geometridae; genus Ectropis; species Ectropis grisescens. Next base: position 23,395 of record JADLOZ010000012.1, on the reverse strand, counting down.
GTATCTAAACTAATATTATAAAGCTGAAGATGTTTTTTGTTGGGACGCGTTATTCTCAGGCACTACTCGACTGATTTCAAAAATTCTTTCACCGTTGGATTTGTTCGTGATCCTCGAGTTCTATTAGGCTATATAATGTACCACAGGCGAAGCCGGGGAGGACTTCTAGTGTACATATAAAGTTATTTGATCACAATATGTGATCTTGTTTTGTTTGTTGTTTTACCTTTACTCTATATTAAGACTTTTTAATGTTGTCACTAAATTAAGGCCTAGTTTGGTATGCTGTTTCCTGTCCATGCGCGGTTGCCTGGTAGTGATCGCTCTAAGCAATAAGCCCGTCACTTAAAATGCTTAGTTAATAGTACGTTATTCTACCGTCAACACAGTAATGTGCAAACATTACTGTGTTCCGGTTTGAAGGGTAATGTTACCAGAGAAATTACAGCTTAGAGATATAATATCTTAGATATCTGGGTGACGAGCGCAGTGCAGTGCTAGGTAATGATTTTGACTCTTCATGTTCCAATAGCTACGTGTCACTGTGTCATGTGGCTGGCATGTTGCTTACCATCAGGCACATGTCCATAGGCTCGTCTCGTCACTCTAAGTTATACAAAAAAACCTTTTTTTTAATAACATATTTCTGTTTTTATAGAGTTTTTGTATAATATCTTGCGTAGACATAAGTGTGTATGTAACAGTACAGATAGGTACGGGTGAACTGAGCGGGCGTAGTATTGCAAAACCGCTCGCTCCGCCGCTATCGCGGGCTAATGGTATTTGTGCAAAACATTTGCAGTTATTTTATGACTCACCGCGGCTAGGCGGGGCGCGAGAGCGAACTGTGTAATTGAGAAATTCCCGTCTCTATCGTTGTATTACACCGCGCTGGCGAGAATATCCAGTAAATCGTGAGGACGACATCGTTTCCTAGACTCGAACGTTTTAACTCTACTTTTGTGATAAGAACGTCTAGGATGTGGAATGGTTACCTGAGTGGGTTTTTCTAGGTGGTTACAATCTTGGTGTCTTCATATCGAGAGTCAAGAGTAAACTTATAAAAGTAAAATAAAAGTGGTCAAGTGCGAGTCGGACTCGCCCATGAAGGCTTCCGTAGCAGCAAGTAACATAATATAAAAGTTCTTGTAGTTCGTTGTTACTTAAATCAGTGTTTTAACAATAGTCAATTTATGATGTATTAAAATAAAACTACTTACTAGATCTCATTCAAACCAATTTTCGTTGAGAGTTTACATGGTAATGTACATCATACACTTTTTTTTTTATTTATAGCGCAAACTATTCAGTTTAGAAAAACAAATATGTTTGGAACCTCAATATCCATGGATACACAACGTAGGGATTTGATCAAAAAATTTTTTTTGAGTTTCATTTCTCAGTATGGGACACCCCTAATTTTTTTTGTTTTTTTTTCTATTTTTTGTATCAAAATCTTAATGCGGTTTACAGATTACATCTACTTACCAAGTTTCAATAGTATAGCTCTTATAGTTTCGGAGAAAAGTGGCTGTGACATATGGACGGACAGACAGACAGACATGACGAATCTATAAGGGTCCCGTATTTTGCTACGGAACCCTAAAAAGAAGGTCGTAGAGTCGAATCTCGTCTGCACCTCTATATATATTTTTTTTTATATTTACGCTTCTACATTTTGGCGCGTTGGCCTTTTTTACGATGGGGAAAAATCTATGGAATTCGCGGCACTGGACGTTTAACCGGCGCTGTATATAAAGATGCTACAAATATTATAAATGTTAACGTTTGGATGTTTGGCCCTCAATCACGTCGGAAAGGATCGGCTTGAAATTACCGGGCTGGAATAACAAGTAGGGTTTAATCGCGTTAAAATAACGTGAATGAGAATTAAGCAGGTGAAACACAATTAGAAGCATCCAATTCAAAAAATCGTTGACATTGATAAAACCGGTCGACACATACAGTTAAAGAAATAATTGCCATTCCATGAATGCATTTCAATGAATGAGCTAACTTCTGAACCGGCGACAGGATATACATACATTTTATATGTATAGTACGGTGAATGTCGTAAATACTGAGTGAAGTCATTGGGCTTAACGTCATTACAATCCCACAAATATTAAGCTGATATGTTGGCCCAACGTATATAAGCATTGCCATTTAGCGTGGTAGTGCCGCCAACATGCTTGGCGTCTGGAAGTGGGCTTGATTATTTTATCTACCTCAACATAGATCTTCATTCGTTTATAGATAATTCAGATGCGGGTTTTGTATGCACATAGTTAAAAGTGAGTAGTACAGTGTAAGTGTGTAGTTCTCAAAATAATTTAATTTTGCTAATAAAGACTCTCATAACCTAGCACTGCACTGCGCTCGGCATCCAGAGATCTAAGATCTTATATCTCTAAGCCCTAATGTTAGGTCAGTTTGTAATCCGACGTGATTTGATTATAATCGAACGGTTTTATACAATTTTACGTTTATATATTTATTAGAGATTCACTACGATAACATGGCCCGCCCCTCCAAATTACTGTTTTAATGTGTGCAGTCACATCCTTACGAAAGAGTTTGTATGTAGTTGTAATTATTCGTCTGCAGTAGCAGTACGCACACATGCGTGGTGGTGCGTTGTATATACTTTCACAAATACTTTCAAACGTTTTGAATTCTGGAGGGGCGGGTCATGTTATCGTAGTAAATCTCTACCTCAGTTTTTAGACATTTTATATAAAAGTTGGAACTGCAGATATCAGAAACCTGCCCCTCCACTGCCTGACTAAATCGGCTATGGCATTTTAACATCCCATCTTTCTTTTTCCACCCTAAGGTTGCCTGGAAGAGATCGCTATTCGCGATAAGGCCGCCGTCTGTCGCACTAACTTTAAACGTTTAACCTGTTTCAATTTGTAAAGTATTGTTATTTTGGTGTGTTCAATAAAGAGTCTTTATCTATCTATGGCTTTGCTATTGCCATCTCTATCATTTCAAGCGAAAGAAAAGAAAGAGAGAGAGAGAGAAACATCACAGCTAAGACAGTTTTCGTCCGGCGGTAGACCCCAGGTTGGAACAGTAAAGTGAAGACATTAGTAACGCTGTGTTAAATCTCAGGCCATTCCTTATCATCATACAATTCCTGCAAGGAATCCAATCGCGAACTCAATAAATGGAACGTGTATGAGTTATTCCGAAGATCTGGCACGTGGTGCCAGCTGTTTGCTTGAAATTGAATCGTTGCGAATCGCAAACAACACCACCTTGCTCTTTTTTTCTACCGAATCATAATCATTTATTCATAACCAACGTTACACGTCATACAATAAATTCACTAAACACCGAATTGCTTGTAGCTTAGAAAAAGCGACTTCGTTTCATGTTCCAAAGACACCAAGGAAGAGGTTTGCCTCTACTTTTGTGATAAGAACGACTAGGGTGTTGAAGGCGTTGCCGGAGTGGGTTTTCCCGATGGTAATACCTATATGAATTCTGTTTTCAAGTCGAGAATGAATCGGTTTCTTCTAGGTAAGAAACCTCTAACATAGATAGATAGATAGATACTCTTTATTGAACATACCAAAATAACAATACTTTACAAATTGAAACAGGTTAAACACTTAAAGTTAGTGCGACAGACGGCGGCCTTATCGCTAATAGCGTTGTCTTCCAGGCAACCTTAGGGTGGAAAAAGAAAGATGGGATCTTAAAATTAAAATGCTCATAGACCAGATCGTCGCTAAACATCAGGCGAGATGGCGGTCAAGTGTAAGTCAATAATAGTTAAAAAAAACATTTGCATTGCAGCCCCAGAGATAAACTCATATCTGACGCAGAAGTTGTAGCCCGAAAGAGTACGATCGTAAAGATGGTAAACTTTAAGAGTAGCCATAACTACGGCGGAGTCGATAACCGGTGGAAAACATCTATGGTAAACGCTGCCGGGTGATTTTATGATACCCAACCAGCTAAATAGATATTATACAAAAGTCGTGGTGGCTTAGTCGCTAGAACGTTACGACTACACATCATATCTTTTGGGTGCCCTTGGATACAATTCTCTGGAGGTTCGAAGATGTCATGACCAAATTATGACAATGTGTAAGATTTTGAGAGGTGAGATTGATGGTCCCGATCTGTGCTCAGAGCTTTGTCGTCTGTATGTACCCAACAATTACAGACGAGCTAGACATCACCAACTCTTTGCGGCCCCTGTAGCTCGAACCGTCGCTAGATCCAGATCCCCGGTTCCGCGTACACTCGCCGCACTTAATGCTCTCATTACTGCCAACCCTAGTTGTGACATATTTGACGAGTTTGAATGTGGTTGGAACGGAGTGTTTAAGGTTTTGTGAGACATACTGCTACAGAACCTCCACCATCCATTCAGTGTGGTGATTTTGTTTGATATCTTGTTATAAAGTATTCATAATTTTGACATGAGAACAATTATTGACATGGTAATTTTTTTTAGTTTTTAATTAATTATAATGATTCGTTTATAGTTGTGTTTTGAGGTATTGTGTTAGCGTAAATTTAAGACCAATTTATTTAAAGCTTGAAGGTTGACTATGTATTAGTGTAATTGGCTGTTTTGTAAGCCGTACTAATATGTAAATAAATAAATAAATAAGGTCGTTGGTTCGTATTCCGCTTACAACTCTAGTAGAGTAAGATCTCAGAGCCGCCAGACGTCACGTATTTTCTGATGGATGAAATGTGGACGATTGAGTAGAGTTAGTACGTACTAAGAACACACGCTTACCCGCTAACTTGTTTAGACGGCCAGTTTTGAGATATGGGGCCCAGAAGATACATTACTTACTTCACGTATTTTCTGATAACTGATTTTCACGTATGTTATGGGCAATATCTTTAAAAATAAGGCCCCAATACTCCTAGACACTTTCCGTCGGCCGTTTTCCTTACCAGACGCATTAAAAGTCTACATAGAGTTAGCGGCTATTAAGCATGTGTTCCTAGTACTTACTAACTCTACTCAATAGTCCACATTTCATCCATCAGAAAATACGTCACGTCTGGCGGCTCTGGGATCTTGGACTCTAGAGTATTTTCGTAATAATACATAGTTTGTTGGTGTTTCTATCGTATAATTCATTTTTTAATTGTTTAAATTACGTAGGATACAACTAATCTGAAGCGTTGACCAATCATAGGTAATTGTATATTGTGATCACGTGACCGAGCGACGCTTCATGGCATAGCGATCTAGATAATGCGTAATGCGCTGGAACAATTTTAATAAGTTTTACAATTGTGTCTGAATTGTCCACCAATATTTATTTATTTATTTAATTATTGTAACACTAATTCTAATTCAGGGTGGGGGTGATAGACCTGCACTGACGTCCCGCTAGGGGTGTATTGTGCTCTTATGAAAATAAGATTATTATAACTATGACAAGCTATCATTTTAAATCGATGCTTAGTTTAAATGTTATCGACCTAAAATCCAATATTTTATGTAAGACCACGTGTCATTAATCCCAGAATAAATGGTCATAAAACCTGTTCCATTTTCGGTCTCATCACTCCTCCCATCGTTTAAAGTGCACGGCATAAAAATGTTTACTCGATATAACATCTGCCGCTCGGCGCATTAACTTTGAAGTCGATTAATTAACTCTGTGTAAACAATATCGCTTATTTATCGATTAAAAATCCAGTATTACGGTACGTTTTGGCGTACGGCGCGAGGTTTATCGGTGATAAATCGTCGGAACGGGGCTTCGGCGACCACTCCGCCGTTTACACAGGTACAGAGCTGACGAGGGGTTCTGCACACAGGCCTCAGCCGTATTTTTTTCACTTTAAGAACCACGTTTGATTTGCATTAACACATAATTTTGGGAAATTTATAACGGTGTTCTTTTTTATTGATGCAGAGGCCGTAATTTGTGTACACGTGTTTTGTTTACCCTGAACTGCATGTCTTACTCTTCCTGTCATTTTCTTTATTAAAAACAAGTTGTCTTTTGAGTCGGTTTTAGGACATTTTTTTTATGAAATGGACAAATATGTAATAATAGCAGTTATCTTCAGTTGGCCTCTACTGTCTAACGAACTTCGCGATAGCGTAGTAGTTGCAGATACCTTAAGGTTTTTCTATTAGATTAATACCTAATCCTAACTATACAATAAACAATACATAGAACATACCGCCAAGCATTAATGTGCAAACATCACTGCCTGCCGTTTTGAAGGGAAATTATTTCAGATAATTTGATAAGCTAAGAGTTAGAAAGACTTACAAATACAAATACAAATACAAAAATCTTTATTGCTGTTTGCAGGTAAGATAAGATGATACAAAACATTTAAATAATTGACCCATACAAACTGGCTTCTTCTTCTAGAGGCATGCAATATGTCTGGCAACGCAGTTTCCATTGGTCTGAATTTATACAATGATAATAATAGTCAGCTGATAAAGTCTTAATAAAGACTTGTTCTCCTAACTTTTATATAGATTTACACTTGATCTCCATCTCTCCTGAGCGGTCTACGAAGGAGTGTACTTTGTACAGTGCGTACCTAGAAGAGATCGATTCAGTTATTCCATTTCTTATGTCTCTGGGTGATGAGCGCACTGTAAGTAGTGTCTAAGTAATGATTCGGATTCTTCATGTCCCAATAGCTGCGTGATTATTTATAGGATTATTCACATATACAACTCGTCGCGTCACTCTTTATAAAATACATATAAATATTCTAAGAATAAAACAATATGTACGTTGACTGAATTTAAAGGTTGTGGAGTAAATGATTCCGGTTATAAGAGCGAGGTGGCGCCAGCGGTGCGGCGCGCCAATATTTGAACAAACAACATACATAATTCATCTGATAGACGATTCAGCTCAGGTGCTTATTTCGAATCGCTATTCCAGTTTTCTCATAGGTATTTGGTGTTTTACATAATACAAACTTTGAACCGAGTTACATTTTTCTGATTGAAATTTTACAATGTTTATAGTTGTGTTTGTGATAGCTGCTAGCATAGGAGTCGTGGCAAGGTTAAGAAGATGGATTTGAACGACATTAAAAGAGAGACGGCTTGCCCCTAACTCGAAAAAGTGACATCGTTTCATGGTTGTAGTCTGAAAGACTCAAATGTGGAGTACTTTCGTAGTAAGAACGTGGAACTTGGAAGATCGTTCTACGCTATATGGCCGCCAATTAAAATGTCTTAGCTCATACTGTTCTTAAGTTTGTCTCATCGTTTTCTGTGTTGCTTTTTACTAAACAGTTTTTTTCGAAGAGGTTCGAAAAAAAAGGTACCATACGAGGAAAGTATAGTATTACAATGACACAAACATTTTACGTCGCGGTTCGTTTCATACAACTTCCCATAGCCGAACGCGTTTCAGCCCGAAGGTCGCTACTTGCGGTCAAGGACGCCGCTGTTTGGACTAGTTGAGGAATTATGTGAACACCAATATTGGTACAAGGCTTTTATTTGGTTTATTGATTAGCGACGTCCTCGCTGTTCTGTTCTTTAATACTGTTGATAGACGATTTCCTTTAGCGTTGTGAACAAATTTGAACTTTAAAACTTTACCGATGTTTTAAGTAATATTGAAAACAATACACAATATGGTACACATTTGTTACGGTCAGTGTTGTGTGGAGGTGACAACACTGCTATTTCTTTAAACATATAAATTACTTTTATCCCGGAAAACAGCCTCATATTTAAGTTACCTGATTTAAGTTGACCGATCGCTGCACAAGTTAGTAAATAGGTTATTAATTTAAAATGAGGATCGCGCAATTATATTTGCTTTAAATTCAATCAAATCAAAGACTCTTGGTCTTCTCCTTCTTTCAGGATTTATTTGCTAAGTAAGTATTTAAATTGAACATAGGTCATTTTTTAACTAAGAAAGTGTCGCTCGTTGTGATCGGTCAAAACATACTTAAGTTGGCCGATCACATCGTACGTAACCAGTAGGTCTACTACGAAGTCCGATAAACGATATATCGACCGAAGTTATGGACGTTTTATACCACGAAACACAATCGGTCGGTTGATGACACAAAAACTTTTAAATCAGCATCGGCCGGGGTGAACGAAACGCCCGATCAGATCAACCGACCGATTGTGTTTCGTGGTATAAAACGTCCATAACTTCGGCTGATATATCGTTTATCGGACTTCGTAGTAGACCTGCAGTTTACTCATTAACATGTTCAACCATAACGTTTTAATAATTTTGAATGTCGGCCATTGTTATCGATAGTAGCTTCTAGTATCCCGTTAGCTCCACCGACTTCTCTTTCAAACCAATCACTTGTCTCTCATCAAGAAGTTATTTCATACAAATCGCAAACGGATGTTTTCTTAATTGCTGGCATAAGATATCACCACTGGGCAAGACTATGTCAAAACATTTCCATCGAGAAATAGGCCAAGTTCCCCGTAAAGAATTCGAATTAAAGGAAGTATTTGTGTCTGCGACGGGATTCAAGCCAAGGTCTTGTGACGTCACACAATAGATGGTATTCTGAGTGCTGATGCGATGGCCCTTCATTTCACCGGTTTCAAATATCTTTAGACACTAGGGTTGGCCACACAATAGTAAGTACCATAATTAGTCTTTATAGTTGGTAATAACAAAACTTAAGCTCTAAGAGTAGTTCAAACACATAATTATTTTTAATAAATATTATAAAGGTTAACACACCGATATTAAAATGTTACTTTGAAATAAATCGGTTATTCTTAAAACTTCTGACTAATAAATCGTTAAATCGTGGATATTGGACAGAAAGTCTGGCTGTAATGATATCTTACACAATAAACCTCATGAATAAATGAAGCATAAGACGTTCACCTTATTTTATTTATTTAGTCATGATAATCACTTTTAATGTTCCTTTTATTTCTTTAAATATAAGACATCAATCATCATCATCATCATCATCCGCCAACTCTAATCTACTGCTGGCCTCTCTCTTGACTCTGTCTCTCACCCCTATCCTTTACGTTTCTAACGTTATTCCATCCTTACTATTAAATCGAATAAGCACCAAGCACCTAACCTTCACGATTCACATCTCCGTAACGCGTCTTTACTTGCGAGACAGCGCGTAAACTTTTAGCAACGATTCCCGTCCCTTCCCTTTGATCTGTCAATAGTGCCAATGAGACGATGCCACTTTCTTGAGATTTAGAATATTTTGGTCGATGGAGGCAAGGTCACGTGACCGCACAATGGCTGATATTCTGAATAGCTGATGGGGCGTCACATCGGCACAGCTGTCTGGCCGTGTCGGTACAGAAATAGAACGTCGATATCGGCCGCCGGTGGCGCGGCGATCGTGTACAGAGCTTGGGACTCTTCATTGGGAAATCGACGATGAAATATAAAGTTGGGGATTGAGACGGTCTGAAGCTACGATGAATTCATGCAAATTAAGTTGTAGATTGAGCTTGTTTTTTATTTTCTCATAAAAAAATATGAGCATTAAAGTAAATATTCCTGTAATTCATTGAATTGTTTCACACCTAGTCCAGGACCTATACTCGTGAGTGTTTTTTTAAGTAATCTATGTAAGTTGTATAGCAAGTATTACTTTTTTTTTACTTAAATTGGCGCTTAAAATTTTATTAATCGGCACTATAGAACACAATTTTCTTCTTCGATCTTGTAGAAACTGTTCTTTACAAGCTTGTTTTGTTATCCTACGCTTAAAGAATCCACACGAGGGAGCACACCTCAGCTCCTCTAGAAAACTTAATACTAGATAGTAAAACGTAGTCACCTAAAATGGACCATAAGAAATTAATCATTACATAAATAGATACTCTTATTGTCCATAGCACAAAAATAAATAAGTAAACAAAAAGATACATTCTTAAGTGTTATCTAAAAGAGATCGTTTCGATCCATCCCGACGGAAACACGCCATCAAAAAAGTGAGAACGCAGATAGCAAAAATGACAACATCGTTTTAATATGAACTCTACGTTAGTAACAATTAAGCACACATTGAAAAGGGTTCCGAGTAACCCCGTCCGTATTTAAACTAGAACAGAAACGTAAAGGACCGCGTACACAAATGGAAACCCATCGTGAAGGTTATTGTATAAATTAAAACAGGACATAACAATTATGGATGTTGACGTCAACGGAAGGAGGTTAACTAACTGGACAGTTTGAAATTTCTATTAACAGCTTTTTAGTATGAATTGTTAAAATGGTATGAGAATTATATATGGACGACACGGTGAATGTGGACCTTATTAAGGCTGAATGCAGACATAAAGAGTCAGCTATTTCACTGAAGCTGTAATATTCTATAGTTACGAGAACTTTCGTTCAGGGTTGATTGCGATTTTTTCGTTTTATTTTATAGAAAGAACACAAATTATTGCTGAATTATTAATTGAAATATTTTTTTTTACATAGAGACATGGAACGAGCTTGTTAATATAAAAACGCTTGCCCATAGCAACACATTTCCAAGCAGCTATTTAAACAAGAAGACATATCACTGCCCAGCCTCCTTCGTCACCCAGATATAAAAGACGATTTATCTCTTTTATCTTTATTTTCTATGGGGACATTTCCCTTCAAACCGGAATATAGCTCTCTTTGCATCATACTATTTGGCAGTAGAAAAACTGGCGAACTCTACAAAAATCCCTACTCCCTAGAGAAATACGAAACTTTACCGAAAACAATCTAGAATATTGATAGATCGTTCCGAGTTTTCACGTATAGAGAAAACAGATAGCTGGTATCGAGAATCAACTTTTAGAAGGTGACATTGCAACTAAAAGACTTCCATTTCAATTAACACAATCCCATCAAACATAATAAGCATTCTATTAAGAAGAACAAAAGCCGTGTCCTACTACGCGTTCCAGATTCCTCACAAAGATTTCCCAACTTCTCGACTAGTTACCTACGTTAATCGAAGACAACGGAATTAGGAACACGATCATTACCGTCTCCAATAAAAGCCAATGCCGTTGTACGGTATTAACCCAATTCCGACTCGCATGAGCACCGAACTAGGTAATAAATAGAGGTGTTGCCGTGTTAATGTAGAGCGTTCGCTTATCTCGGGGAATCGGATAGAAAGGGTCTCCGAGACCGGACTTGAAGAATGGAAGACGAAAAAGGGTAGACGGTAATGTAAGACAGTGATTTGGGGACAGCGTATACAAAGCGTGCTCCTTAGTAAGCTACGTGACGTGGATGACCCACAGTTTAAGGACAGTCTTCAATCTACAGTGAAAAATAACGTGGTTATTACATATTTTTTTAATTTATTCACGGATCACGGGTGATTTTTGTCGGTTGAAGCCGCTTATTCTATGTATAATAAAAGACTGCTGGATGCGGCTGAAACCTAAGTAACTGGAACGACCATATCATACTGGTATTTCTCCTCTCCCGTCCTCCCTGGAAGAGATCGCGACAAGGTCGCCAATTGCCAATACTTTATCTAGTAAGTTTTATATTTATATTTGTTTTCGAATTAAGTGCAGTAAAGAGATTCTATCAATAAAACGTAGTAAACGCAGTAGCCGAAGAATTAATTTAAAAAAAACTTGAGAGGTGTCAAGGGACACCCGGATGGAACGAAGTTCCTTTCGATTAATTAGTGAAGGAATTATTATTATTATTTTTTTATATTTATTATTTACAAAAAACCTGTATCCACTCAACAAAAATAATCGTCGCGACACCACACTGTTCAATGCAAAATAGAAATGAAAATATCTGGCTTGCTTTCTATAAGTGAGAGAGAGACAGACAGAGAAACATGCGACGCCGCACAGCTTACAATAGCAAAAAGTGTCGTGACAACTTTTCGTAAGAATTTTTTCCGTCTAGCCCCCTTTCACAACGCGCGATAAGGAACTTCGTTCCAAAAAGGTTTTCAATGTAAAAGAAAATAGTTTTAATTGAGTGTCCGTTTTGTGCAGAGGTCATTTCATGGGTCGCCTGTGTGTCAGTCATAAATGAAGGTCACGAGCAATTTTCGGTTGGATCAGAGCGGTGTTTTGAACGAAGCGGTACCGGTACCGCGTTGCAAGAGTACATTTTTCACCACGTGTTTTCCCGATAGTTACAAAAAAACTATTGGGAAATATAGTGGTATTTTTGAGGCAAGAGGGAATCCTCTCTAGGTAAGCATGCTCTATCGTAGAGCACATCATCGTTTAACATCCGTTTAGCCTCAACAACCTCATAAGAATAAAAAAAAAACTGTCAGTTGAGTCAATTTAAGATATTCAAAAACACAAACTACTCCCTTAAAAGAAAATACAAGTACAAATGAATTAAAAATCCCGCCGCCAGAAATGGGTTACAAACTATAGTTTACGAACATATGTAAGTTAAAAACAAATAAATCAAAAGCGGTGAAGTTTAAAAATTAGGTCCATTTAGGATAAAAAAAATAGTATAATTAGATAACGGGACACTCACGTTTATACGGTCGGTCAATCCGACTCGAGTTTCGGCCGCGTCCGGCGGCCTTTTTCAAGGAGAGTCCCGTCCCGTCCCGTTATCCAATGAAATATGTATAACAACCACGTTAATTTTAATACTAAAATAGTATAAGCTACTTGCTTACACTATTTTTTTTACCATCACAGTTAATATTTCAACCACAAGAGTGATATTTTGAGTTCAAGGTACATGAACAAAGCCTCGTAGATCTCAGTTGAAAATCACATACTTGAAAACGACCAAGGTAACGACGAGCAAAATACGCAACCAAGACCTCATGTCGAACTAAAGAGGCCAATATACCACAACTAATCGTTACACTAGAAGCTATCGTAGCTGTTTACGGGGTAAAAGATGAGGACGGAAGTGGGTCAAGGAATGATGGATCTGGCGAGATGGGGCAGTAAACGTCGTCGTAAAATCGGGGACTACCTTTTATCTTTTGACGATTTTTCTGAATAATAAGAGTGACTGATTTGTGACCGTCCAGTCAAGAACGCTGATACAATAAAAATATAATAGGTATATAATAAAATGAGTAGCTTGGATCCCTATCTGGCCCAAAATATTTCCCTAGATATGTCCATCGTACAGCGTGGAAATGCCGCCAGTCTGATGAGCACTTTCAGTCCAGGATTTGTGGAGAGCGGAGACGAAATTAGTGACTTCGAACTTGTTGACCTTTCAGATATTTATTTTTTGTCTGTAATTTTTTGTAATATTTTTGACATCTATTTTAGTAAAATAGGAAATTTGTAAATTTCCGGAATTAAGTAGGTGTATTTACGGTTTCAAATAGGCACAAACCCCTCACAACTTCCAAATGTGTGGCGGGCTGGTGGGTACCTACCGAGTCCGCATTAATATTGAAACCGAACGTAACCTGTCCACATACTAACCACCGCCGCTCGTCACGACCGGTATACTCTATCAGTTTTATTACAGCTGAAGCCCAGTGATTCGTATCGAATTAGGAACGGCGGCGTATTTCGAGTGTCCGAGTGTCAGAGTGTCCGACACTACGGTTTTATGGGACTCGTAAAAACGCTCCGGCCTATCTGCCTCGCCACGTGTAACGCGGAAAGTTTCGGTTCCCGCCCTGGGATGTGATTGGAATAACGACGCGTTCACATTGACAGCAGTGGCTGTATGCAGGGAACGTAGTAGTGGTAGGACTCCTAGCAGAGTCCGCCTGGGGAAGTACCACACCTTTGCCAGTTATTCTAGCGCCAAACAGTAATGTGAAAACATTACTGTGTTACGGTTTGAAGGGCAATGTTTCCCGAGAAATTACAGGGCTTAGAGATATAACATCTTAGATCTCTGGGTGATGAGCGCAGTGCAGTGCTAGGTAATGATTTGGACTCTTCATGTACCAATAGTTGCGTGTCACTGTGCTGCTAAGTGGCAGGCATGTTGCTTACCATCAGGTACATGTCATGCTCTTCTCGTCACTTCTAATTAAAAAAAAAAAAACAAAGTGCAGCAAACTTCATGGTGGTTGTGAAGTTAGACGCGAAACTCTGCACAGTAGGAAGAAATTGGCAGGGACAGTGCATTTCGCTGCTGCGTAAAGAATGAGTCAGCACCGTGCATGGTATAAGATATAAAAAGCCGACTAAATGAAAAGCCTTTTTTGTAAGAAACGAGACAAAGCTGAGTCAATGCTGGTTCTCATACATTTACTTAGAAACACCTAGAGACCTAGACACACAACAAATATATGTATAACTTTAAAAGCACGATATGGCTTGCTGTCTGCGATTGGACGCATGGATTGACCCGTGTGGATGCAGATAGCAGGATACCACCTTGGTCTGACTGCTATAAAGCAGCAGTGGCAGATTGCAACAACCGATCGTCAAGTTTGTAGACGTTTTACTGCAATGCGAACGGTCCGTAAGTGTAATCAGGCACTAGCCGTTGAATTTCGACCGGCAAGGGTTCCTGATCGTTCTATTTGTAGGGAAAAGCCTTGCCAATGTCGTTTCAGGGTTGGTTTTCTGGTGCGGATTAAAGGATAGCGTCCACAATAGAATTTTATAGTGACAGTTAGCATAGGGAAGTGTTCCCACTGTGTACGTGCAGAATGGCTTCTCTGGAATTGTCTCCATTGCAATGGTTTACACTTCCGTGCCTATTTTATCGAGTGGAAAAGCGGAGCCCAAAATCTTTTTTTTGGAATCTTAAGAGACTTGGAAACAATGTTAGGAGACGAACAAATAGGTTACGTTTAATATATTTGAACAATAAGTTTATTCCTGACAAGGTAGTCTTGATTTTAGGGTGCATGTATTGTTTTTACTATAATAATAAAATGTCAAGTTTAAAAAAATATCTACGACTATCAGCTGAGTTTGAGAACATCAGCTCAGCAGTAAATATCAACTATAAAATTTTCTTAAACTCCTAAGGTACATTTTTTGTTTATTCTGCCTAGTTTCATACCAGTGATCATTTAATCATCGTCATTTACATTAGCCCAAAGCTGGACCTGGTCCATGGGACCCAATAATACCTTCTTCCATTTTTTTTATTATCGTAAGGCTTACTCTTGCCGCCATTTCCCCTGACGTTGAGAGTTAGCTAGTAGTTCAAAGCTTATTAGCCACTCACAAATAACCGAATTTAAAAAGGAAATAGCGAAAACGATTCAATAAAAAAAATATCGTGTAATAATAAATAAATTTTGATTATGGGGATTTACTCCTGGCTTCATTACGCGAATTTCCAATAACCGCACAAACAGGCTTTGCCGGATTAACGCGTCGCCCAATCGTTAATTTACGTTTAAAGTTAACAGTTGATTAACGAATTAACAGGGCGGTTAAGGCAAGTTTTACATATTAATAACAGCACACACTTTTGTATTTTATGATATTGGACGTTACAAGTGACATTGAAGTGGAATTCTGATTCTATAGATTTACATGTAAAATTATCTAACTACATAGGTATCAGATTTGCACATAAATTTAGAAACTAATGCCTGATCCAGGACTGACATGTCGTTAATCTACAGTTAAAGTTAACAGTTGATCAACGAATCAACATGTTGTTAGAGCAATTTGTAGCATTAACTAAAAACTTTTGCATTTTGTGTTGCCGGCAACTTTGATAGAGTTTTGGTTATGTGGTCCGTTAAACGTTTAAACACTTGAATGTGCTAATATAACTTGATTTACTCAATAATCAGATCAGATGAGTCTTTAGTAAATTTTTTATTTCTATGACACCTCCGCACGACCAGTTGCCTTATACGCATCTAGCAGGTTTTGTGGTTTTGGCTTGATTTACGCTTCAAATACGGCAGTCATGTACCAGCGTAGCCAAATTTGGTGGTAGCTATTTTCGCATTGACCAACAGACACACTAATATATCTTTTAGAAATCAGTTTTATTTCTGAGCAGATTTATGTATTAGTGCTGAGATAGTCCGCTTTACTGGTCTAAGTTAACACACGATTAAGTGAACCATTGGTTCGATTTCTTTCAGGTGAAACGCCCTTGAGAGGGCGGTTAAACGCAAGTACACAATATCTAGAAAAAGTAACTACCTTAAAACATCAATTTTAGACCCCCAAATCTAAGTATCGAAAACCAGTGTTATAGCAGTCATTAAAAGAAATGTTTCACCCAAGAAGAAATAAGTTATTAAAAACAATTTTACCAACACAACAACTGCAGGCATCAAACTTTCTCTCTCATCGACTTTTCTATTTGTATCAACTAATAGACGCAGAATAACTTGTCGACTTATTTCAGGTTCAGTCGAAATAAGTAGAAGAATATTATTTTAAGTCAGACCTCCTTTTAACGTTCCTAATTACATAGCAACATGCTCCGAAATACGCCGAATGAATGGAGTAGCAAAATAAAAGTTCTTTGAACTTCGACATACGCCACATTTCTCATATCTGAGTCATAAAAATGTTATTAGTTTTAGGAGAGGTAAGTTGGTATAGACCAGCGGCTAGGCTATCTAGCTAGCTTTTCGTAGACTAGAACAAGTGTAATATGCCTACGAATCGAAAAAAATACCACCTCTTTGCTAAAGCAAACACTCTTACAATCGACACTTGGTAGAGGATTTTAGCATCTTCTTGCTAAAATATGAGTATGTAATAAAACTTGCAGTAGCTCTACATCTTACTCACAAATTTTTCCTCAAAATGACACTGACGTAAACATCTTAGGTGTCGGAATAAGAAAAAAGCCAAGTAAAAGACTAGAGAGCCACCGACTACGCTAACTACAGAAAGCACTTACGATCTACTTACACATACATGTAACTCGAGCGAAAATACTCTCAGCATAATATATTTAGACATCGGCTTAGCTTCCGCAATCCTTAAACTGCCACACGGTGGAAAATGTACCCTACCCCCAGAAGATAAAGTGACATTTCAATTGAATCTACAAGAGAGAATATATTTGTATTCTGGATCGATTTACTCCGTAGCCAATAAAACGCACGTGAAATTTTAACCAGCTGTCAATGTGATCTGTGAAAATGAAATAAGAATAGGGAGAAACGAAGCCAACAGAGCCGTAATTATAGAAGACCTATTAATGCCGGCCGATGGACGAGATAAGTTTAAACAAGCAGAATATCAAGTTGCTAAAGTTCAACGTTTCCGTACAGACATTGATGAATCGCTCGGAAGTCTGACTCCAAAAGCTTCTAAACATTTACGTGATCAGATTAAATAAATCAAAGGAAGTTTCCAAACAAATTATTAACCACGAAGGAACACGATTCATATTTAACAATGAAGACATTGTAAATTAGGAATATGTCGGAAACGAAAAAGAAAAACCTTTAAGTAAATAAGACAAAAGAAAATTTAACTCGGCACAAATTACTGATTTGGGATCGTACCTATATCGACGAACATCAAACCTTTATTGAACCCGAAAGAAAGGTACTGAGCACAACACACGCACTGAAGTACACAGGCAAACGTAATGCTGTAAAATAGACCTTGTTCGCGAAGGCTTAAGGTGCAAGTGTGGCTGAAAACGTTCCAAAGCACGCAAATGGTTACGAAACTAAATTGCTTCCGCAGTGTTCTATAAGAGTTTTGATGAAAGATTCAGCGATATTGTACCCACGTAGACAGTAAAAGGGACGGGTTACTTTACGTTTCAAATGTCAGCCAAGTTTTGTTAACGTTTCGTAGTATTCATGAGACCGCTGAATATGACATTTACGAAGTATATAAATAAATACTTTATAGACAACGAATCGAGATACTTCAATAAAGAGTGGAATAACATGAATAAATATCGTAAAATCACATCTATTTCGGATCCCGACCCTGCCACTAGTTTCTGAAAAACCTATCCCAAACCGACGAGTTAATCACGGCTCCCAAACCGCATCGCAGCCTCATCCTATCCGACTGACGTCTCATCCGATCGGGGAGAGGAACGAACCGGGAACTGACAAATGATTTCGGAACTATAGATAAGGGAAAACATCTGGGAGTTCGATATCGGGAGATATTTTAATTAAGGTCTTGAAGAGGATGAACAATCAAACTCTACTGCGCGTTATTAATGCTAGCTTTTATTTTTTTTACAATTATTTAATTAACTATCAACTGATATAAACGTTTTTAGAACAGTGTATAGTTTTAATAAAATGTCAAAAAAAATCGAACAAGACAGAAATGTGGATTGAAATTAAATTGTAAATGACCTTCATCTTTTGTCGGTACGATTGTAAAAAGCGTTGTAGCACATTTTCAAGACCTAATTTAGACGCCAATAAATTAGTTTAAATATATGATTTAAACTAAATCCGAAGTAGAATTATTTATAAATTTCACAACACTAATTTCATCAAGGTGGCAAATTGCAAAATCGAGATTGGCGGTTTATTAAAAAAAAAAAATATGAGTCGACACTTCATCACACAATGCCATGTAGCCTCAATCTAAGCAAGTAAACTAGTACTATGGAAGTCAGATACCTGATATTATACAGTCATATACAATATCTGAAAACTTATTAAACAAGTTACATAGAAACACAAAACAAAACAAATATCCGTGTTCATCACACTATATTCGTTTTGAGTTGGAAACGAACCCATCCAATCAAGTTAATAGATGCTCTGTATTAGAGCCCAACTTCAAATGTTGTCGACGTTAAGGGTGACGAAAATGATCTATGTCCGTACAACCTATCGTAACAGTGACAATTAATTGACGTCACATAATGTAATTTACGGGTTATGTGGGTAAAACATCGTCATAGCTCACATAGTGACGTCTGTTGAAACGTCACCAGACGGCAGAGAAATTCTATCGGCTAATAGCCGAAACATTTATTTTTAAATCGCACATGGCGAAGCCAGTCCTGTTGTTTATTTGAGTATTGGAATTTCTATGAATATTTACACCGACATAAACATGATAGTATATGGAGCATCGGGTGAGGAAACTGCCTTGAATTGATTTGCTATGTTTATGTCCGTTTTGTTCTTGAATTCTTTTACAGCATTCTCCTATGTTTCCGACTTATCGATCAGTTTATTAAATAAGTGCTTTGCGTTTATACAATTGACTTTGGACGACCCAATTATCTGTGGCTTCAAACTAAATAAGAGGGGTTTACGTGCTGTCGCTTTAAATTTATAAAATACATCCAAACCACAAGGCTTTACCACTACAAAGCTCATAAAGATATGAGTTTGTTGAGGGCGGCGGCATTTCGCTGCCCCAACTGGCAGTTTGTGCTTGAATGTAAACTTTATTATATCGGGCTTAGGTGCAGCCACTGGCGCGATATAGGGAGTATTCTGTTTAAAATACTGTCGACCTTTCCCCATAGCTAGCCGCGGGTAAACGGCAATCATAGGGGCGGCGGCGCGCAGGGGTCGGAGCCACGACCTAATTAGCCGGGGTACAACAATGATCACATGTTGTAAAACGAGTGTTAAGCATTCATGGCGAGCGACAAAATGCTGACAAATTGGATGAGACACGGGCTTTTATTACTGAATTTTAATGAGAACATTGTAGCTATGTCAAAAATAAACGAAGCTATAAACACCGTCGTGTTAGAGGGTACAAATAAAGAACCCGTAAACAACACACGATTATTTTCCCGTGAGATGCCGTATTCATAGATATTAGAACATTGGCATTAGATCGTATATCTATTATGAAATTGAGCTAACTCCCACGTACTCCCGTGTCAGAATCAAAGACGTGTAATTAAAGGTACAACTTTTGGCAAGTTTTGGCGGAGATGATGTATGCGCAGACAAGATCAGTTACCACATGTTCGATACATGCTGCTGTACAAATACATTTGTCTGCGTGTCTGTACACAGGGTATAGTTAGCGATAGCAACAGAAGCGCGGAGCAACAAAACGATCGAAGCCGAGGGATCGCGTGCCAAGTAGGGCTGCCTCGGAAGAGATTCCGACGAGCCACCGCGCCTGTGAATGACAAGCCCGCCCGTACCCCACGCACCACTTCATTCTTCGTCGATTCAAAACTACCGCACGCTGTATTTAGAACCAACGATAGTAAATTTAGTTACACACACCCCGTCGTAAAGCACACAGCGGGAAATGAGCGACCTTTACGAAACTACCACAGCGGATAATCCCTAAATCCCAAGGTGTATCCCGGAACTAAATGCTAATCTGGCAACCCTAGGGCTATCTTTAGCCACCAGAAACGTGGGAGCTTCCTCGTCCCTCACCACGGTAACTAAACAGACGTTGCAGGCAAAAGCCAATGAACTATTGGAGTTCTACAAAAAATGGTCACGAATTACTGGCATCGACGTCTGCCAAAGGGCGGTCGGTGTTATCAACATACGTAATGCATATATGTAAATGTATGTAGACATGTAAAATTGGCAACGTTGCTTCATGTTGATGTTCATGTATTTGCATGAAATGTCTTATAGAATTAAGGAATATAAAGGGCAGAAGTAAAGGGCGTTATTGGGCATTGTAAGGTCAATAGAACAAGCGCCTAATGTCATAGGAGAGTAGCACGGTACGTGACTAATGCACTCGTAAATTTAAATAATAATTTACTATAGTCGTATGACATTGCAGAAAGTCACAGGTTTGTGACCGGTGAATATGAGCATAAAGTCATTGCAGGTATAAATTACAACAGTAGTGCTCATTTCTATCATACACCGCATCATAAACTACTTCAGTCGGTCGTTGTTCAGTCCAAACACGATTTTAGCTTCAGCAAAAAACATACGTCTTGTCAAATTATGTAATTTTTTAACAGAGGGATTTACAAGATGAAATAACTCAACATAGTCTAACAGGGCAACGACCAGCTACATCAAGGGTAATTGCTATAATATACAATTGAATATATCACCCATAAAAGCGTTTCGCTAGATCAAGTTATGAAAAATCGTGTAGAAATGTTAATGTCGGCAATAATGTCGGCGAGCTATTTTCTAAAAATGCCGTTTGGATGAACTTGTTAATAAATTAGGGAGGGGAGCACGCGAAGCGGCCACTAGCGACCTCTGCGAGGAAAATTACTAAGAATAGTTGGTCGTTTTATAACATTCTACAATGAAAAAGAAAATCTCACGTAGAGAAGATGTGCAGGAATAGATAGGGGACAATTTCAGTCTTTTGGCAGCAATGATATTCAATGAGAGAAATTTCCAAGGAAGTAATGGATATAACAGTTGGATAATATAGTAAGTAAATCTGCGATTGAGATCGTGACGGCAAAGCAACGGCCCTAAAGCTTATTGGGAGCGTTAAACACCGCCATTTGTCGGCGGCCAATGAGATTACCCCCAGGATTACAAAAGGAATGGCAATTACGCTGCGAGGAAAACTGAGGCCGCACGTAAATGACACCCATTATTACTTCTTGTTCCTTGGGTACGAGCGACGTACTCGAATGTAATACAATTTGTTACGTAATGCGAGTAACAGTTATGGAAACAATCCGCCGATTGCTTACTGCAGCGGTACTATGTGAGAATATTGCTCTATTCTCAATTTGTACTACTATAATTAGCAGCGAGACCGGCATTGCGGCCGGATTAATTCGCTTTTATAAATACAACGTTAGTAATGATAGTGAGTAATCTGCTATTGTTCTAGTGACGCGTTGGAGATGGGGAGTTTATAAAGAAATCAGTCAACGCGATCGTGGATCCTTCGGCAGTGACCTCGCCGCGGCTTTCGATACCGTGAACCGTCTGTTTCGACGCTCCCAACCTATTTCAGTCTGCCGGCCAGCGAAGCAACGCTCTGAAACAATGAACCGAGTGCGCGCGAACAGGAAAACTATACTTCTAGGTTGTAAGATAGAGCGGGACGCGAAATCGCGCCTGGCGTCCCACAGGGAGCACGCATAGTACCCGCTGCGTTCTATTTCTGATCGTCGCAAAACATGTCTCGGAATTCGTTTTCTATGTGTCTGGGAACATCAGAAATCATGTGACTAATGAGATTCACGTTTTAAAATGGTTTAGATTAACCTGAAAGTTATCACGTTGTGGTTCAACCTAATGGTGTTGCCTACATCGACGAGGATAGCGCGAATCGCTTTAACAATTACTGCTTCATTCTCACAATGACGTGTACTAGGTCAATAAAAGCATGAAGCTAGTTCGATATTCCTATTAAACGTAGTGGAATGACGGAGGATAATGAATTCAGGGCTATATTACATTGGACGACATTATGTCGTTATGCAACTTATGCTGTTAAAATTATTGCTGTTTTCCAAATTGGATGTAAACACTTCGATCAGTATACTGACACCGCGGAAAATTTTCGTGATAACGTGGACGTGTGGCGGGGAGGTTATTTCACGAGTGCTGATACGGTTTAATTAAATAATGTCCTTCATAGTTCGAAGAAAACTGTGTATTTCAACGATATGAAAAAATCCGATAACCGGCTGATGTCCAAGACCTACATAAAACTGTAAATTAAGATCACGAATATGACGAAGCGTCGAAATTTGACCATGACCGCAAAACTGAAAAAGATCAATTTCATTATTCGCTCTATTTCCTAATTTAATTTCGCTCAATGTTCATTAAACTATTTTAATTTACTGAAAATAAGAATGTCATATCCTCATGAAACCGAATTGTACACCATTGGTTAGGTAGGTAGGAAATAGCTCAAGGGATGTTGTCTATTCTCTTTATCATTGTCCCGACCGCGCTGTTAAAACATGCTTTATAGCTTGATATTAAATGAATAATAAGATTGTTCTTGCTAGTATTTTGTGTATTGCCTAATGATAAGAAACACGCTTGTCTACAACAGCTCAGTGCTACAACTATAGGAACACATAGTAAAATATATGCCTATCACGGCACTGAATTCATTACTTAGAAATGTAGGATGACTCTTTACTCTGTAATTATCTTGAAAACATGATCCTATCAATTTAAACACAAAAAAATTAACACAATTTTTAGTGTCAGATAATAATCGTGTAGGCCGGGTGGAGTCCCCGTTGAAACACGTTCCTTCATAATCCCGCACGAAATGTACTCCTGCTTATAAGCAGCACAAAAATAGCCCGATTGTTTCGTACAGTTTACCGCACAGACCACATTAACCTGCTGTAAATAAAATGATGTAGCACCTTAATAACGGGCTTGTGTAATGCTGTTGGTAGCATTCGGGGCTATTTGTTTGAAGCGGCGCGGAGCTAGTGCCGGTCGTCCGTCTTTCGTTCGGTAAAGTTTATTTTAATACGCGTATTAATATTGTATACGAAAATACCTGGGAGCATTCAATCATAAATTGTACCTGGTTTGTTTCTGTTTCGGGTTATAGGGTTGCGTTTGGCGTACAGTTTACACTTCACGCTTCCTTCGCTTCGTCCATTGCCCAATGGATGAGCGAGTTCCGAACCCAGCG
>JADLOZ010000209.1:0-50000 GCA_017562165.1 Ectropis grisescens | reverse complement strand
ACAGACCGGTCTTGTAGTTATGCAGCAACTGTTCTGACCCGTTTTCCTCTAATGGTGTCACTAAACTACACAACGGAACACGGCTAGGCCGCTTGGCGTCGTGTCTTAATCTAGTGGGTGGTAACCAACCACGGCCGAGGCCTACCACCGGTAGTTTGTCACCTGATTAGCACCACCCAGGGACCACGTGCGGGGTTTCAATATATAGGTGCTTCCCCACGAACGAAGGTGACTCGGTCCCCAAACTCGGTGACTCGGTCTGTGTTCGATTGAATGCTTTATTAAGTGAATCTTATTTCAATAGATTGATTTTGTAGCTCGTCGATGGTGAGCCAGCTGACTGAGCTGTAGGCTGTGGGTTTGATTCTCACTCAGGACAAACATGTGTGTGTGAATACGGATATATACGGATATCTAGGTCATGCAATGTCTCACAAGTATGTATTTAAAATTTAGTCCAAATAAATATTTGTAGTTATCTGGCTTCCGTAGTATGTAAAAGATTTACGTAGTTTGGAGTTAGATAGTGTGATGTCAAAAATGTCGAACCAATGCAATTATATTTACTTACAATCTTTACCGTTTCGTTAACTGCACTCAGCGCATTTACTACAAATAACTCAGCTGACAGCAGTTGTAATGATTTAAATAATAAATGATTATATTAATGCAACCGTAATCTCGGCCATGTTTCTTCATTACGGTTATCATTTGTAAGGTTGGACTCCAACTGCGGTGCTAATAGAGGTTTAATGGTTGCGTTTTGTACTTTGTCGATAAAAGCTAAATCTATAAAATTTATCTTTTAAATTTTCCAGATGTGTGATAAGTACGAATGTTTGTTTTGTGCCTGTTTCAATGTGTCTTCAGTAGAATTGTGATGATATTATAATGTATTTTAAATCGTTTTTCGTGGGAAATTCTGATGAATCCTGAAACTTGAGTGTGCTCAGCGGTATTTTAAATTCTGTTATCTATATTTTTGATGGGCCTTTATTATTCATCACCCGCTACTAACTACGATCCCTCAGGTTTACACTTCCGATTGGAAGCCTATTTTAACAAAACTAAATTAAAATGAAAACTGTATTATACTTCTTACTGTACTACTTACAGTAAGTACATTTACTATTCATTTATGAACTTTTAAATATTAATTATCTATAGACTCCATCGTAGACCGCATCATCGTTTAACATCAGGTGAGATGGCGGTCAAGTGTAAACCTATAAAAGTAAAAAAAAAAGATTAATGAAGGTATGATGAAGCCACTGCCAGTCGCAAGCGTGCCCAGCTACTGGTGGCACCCTCCATTTGTATCATCTATACACACATAGCTTGTTTCCATATATTGTATTTATAATATCAACATAGGCTATTATAAAAATTCGAGGTATGCCTATGGCCAGCAGTGCACGAATACAGACTGATGATGATCAATCATCAAAAATCCCAAAAGCTCAATTAGTGTGTCTTGGAATGTCAAAAGTATCTATAACAACCCCATTTTGGCGGGAACTACGCGGCTAAAACCACGGAGCAAGTGCTAGCTAGAGTTTATATGTGAGAATGATATTTAATAATTCATTACCAAACCGCTAAAGTGCATAAGAAATATAACGCAATTCCATCTAAATCAAGGTGAAAGTAATAGAAACAGCTATTCCTAACATCTTGATAGTCGTAAACTTAGTATTAAATCATAGCTGGGCGTTACCAATTTGCACCGTCCATTAATTAATTTGCTTTTATTTTGTTGCGCTGTTATTTTTAATTAAGCGCTTCCTATTAGACGCTGTCTAATAAATTTACAACATATTCAGAGATGTGCAAATGACACTAACATCGTTGCATACTAATGAATTGATTGACCAAAATATACACGATACAAATTATAATGACTGGCGTCTTTGCTTTGTTGATAGTAAGTCTGCCCACGGAGTCGAATGTCGTAGGTTCGATTCCCACCAAGAACGAATATTTGTGTGATGGATACATACAAATATTTAAAATAGGTGTTGTGCCAAAAAGTGTATATCAATATATATTGTGTTTAATTTTGATATATTATTTATTTAATTTTTAAGTTAGATAAGAGAAGAAAAAATATCTGAGCAAAATCAATGATCTATTTTCTCCAAAAACATTGATTTATATAAACATAAATATGAAATGGTTTTCAATAAGTCAAGTTTAATAAAAAAAATTAGCCATTGTTTATGGGTGGCACAACATCATAGAATACATTGCAGCTTCCACACTAGGCAACGTCTGTGACGAGGAGAACTAAGATACGAATTTCCAAAATGTTGAAACACCTCTTATTGTACAAAACACAAAATAAATTGAAAAACAAGTTTAGGAATTATAATCATACTCGGACATTCGATCAAATTCATAAGCATCTACTCGTATCACTATATCGTTAAGAAACTCTCTCTCTGTGGTCGCTCCCTCATGGCTGAGGATCGTGGTCATCGCTGGATGTGGATGCTCTACTCCTAGATTTTATCATCTGCTTCCACCGGTGTCTGCTCATCGCGTCTCTGACGACCTTGCAGAACTTGGTTGATGAAGAGCCTCTCACTTGATCGCTCCATCTAGTTGGGGATCTTCCCCGGGCTCGTTTACCCACACTCGTTTACACACGCTCCTTTACGTTAAGATACATGCAACCAAATTTTAGTTTTATTCGTATTTCGGAAACCACCACACAGATTTCGATAAAATTTGTATGGGACAAAACTATATTCAAAACTATAATCTACCAAACAAAAAAAGAACCATCAAAATTGATTCGGAACTGGCGGCGCTATCACGTAACATACCTACAAAATAAACATATAACGGAATTGACAACCTCCTTCTTTTTTGAAGTTGGTTAAAAATACAATAATTTTACTGAGGCTGCATACTTCAATGCCATTTTTCACGCGCCTGTATGAATGCACCAATCTGCTTTTACCGACTTTAAAAAGTGCAATTTATCAATTCGACACATTGTTTAATTGCCACATCCAATTTCGTTAACGACGGCAGTCACTTATCATATCGACCAAGCATCGTTCCCTTTTTACAATCATGGGATTTCAATACGGCAATACCTGGGTCCTGATTCCCTGTAACATCTGACCGAAATACAAACATATACCGGTTTAAGTTAACTAGTGTTGGACAGGGTAGGGAGATGTTACAAAGAAATTACAGGGCAGAGAGATAAATCTGTTATCTCTGGGTGACCAGCACAGTGCTGTGATTTCGACTCTTCGTGTTCAAATAGCTGCACTGTTATTGGCAAGCGTGTTGCTTGCCATCAAGCACATGTTTTGTCACTCTAAATTAGAATTCTAGTCAAGATATAAATAAATCTTGTTATCCTAGTAATATAGCACAATTTATATCTTCCTACTTTTTATTTATCCTATCCTATATGAAAAATGTCAAAGTATGGATGTTGGTTGCTCAATCATGTTGTAAAAAATTAAAGGTTCAATCTGAAATTTGGAACCTAGATTATAGTTTGAAATATCACAAATTCTGCTTTATATCCCGGAAACTTTAATAAATCCTTAGAGAAAGCCTGTTTCAAAAACAGTACTACGTACAGTACAGTATACATAGATAGGTTCATACAAAATAATAAACTTAAAAAGTAAGTCTTATCAATTAAAGATACAAGATATGCGTTTTCGTGAATAGGCTATCAAGAATGCAGACCCTACACGAGTAAAGGCAGTAAGTTAAGATGTTACTCTGAACATTATTTTCACAATAAATCTTCTTTTACATTCGTCGAAATGACAGTGTGTATTGTTGACGGGGCTTTCTGAAAGATCGTTTGCAAAGCGATAATACTTTTAAAAAGATATTTTGAATGCAACTCGTTCGAGAGAGTATTATACGATATTTTATTTTTGCTCTCGACAATGACACTCGATTTGGTGTTGTTAAATTTGCTGGGTGGTCTCAATCGAGTAGCTTTAAAAGGTTTAATGCTTCAATTTTTAATGCCGTAAGAGCTACAGCTTTTCTTTTAAATCATTAAGAGCGCCACCAGTTTTTTTAAATAAAACAGACATTTCTGTAGATTTATTTTGGTAAGTGCTTATTTAAGACGATAAAAAGTGAATGACTCTGATAATGACTTTATATTATGTTTTTAGCGATTACTTTTTGAAAAGTGCAAGTGTGTTTGAAGAATGGCCTATTATCCAGAGACGCTTTACCGGAAAACTCTACTTTTACTGTGAGGGTAAAAGTTAGTTTAAGTATCTAAAACGCAATAGTAGTGATACAAAGCTTTTCTTCTTTATAAATGTTATAAAAGTATGACGTTTGTGATTGCTTATAATTTATTTATTATTAAAAAAAATCATAAAATTCAATCAAAAAATTAAAAAATGCATTTATATGCTGAGCTATGGATTGATTTTTTATGATATTACTGTGGGAACAATTGCAAATATCTTCTTATTTTTAAATTCTTGATTAGACTGAAAACAATAAATTTATGAGGTAACAAACTTTAAAAAGTTAAGAAATTTTTGATGCCGATTTAATATAAATAGTTACCCTTATTTCGTATTAATTTACTATTCTATTCTGAAAATGTTTCATAGTTTTATGTCATACTGGGATTTTATCTACATAAATTCATTTTCCTATAAATAGGTTAGGCACTAGAAAAGTCGAGGTTGAAACTTGTTCGTATATACGGAAAAAATAGAACGTTTGCTTAAATTTTATAGAATACATCTTTGTATTATTCGTGCAACTTCTTGGTCTGTGCTCACCAACAATTGATTTTTATTTTTTCCTTTATCTGAAAACATTCGATATGGGTCATGATTTTGCCCTCATTCTTGGTTTTTCCTTATTTTGGTTCCAATGTCGAGCAAACAGTCTCTCTACCTGCATTTACATGTTCCGAATCAAAGTGTAAAATAGTGAGTGACACGCATTTAAATACGCTGTCGGAAGTGCCCAACATTTCCATTGATGTTTCAACTGTACGTGACAATTGCTGACTCCACTACATTAAGAACATGAATGCCCATGACACAAATAACATGAACACAAGCGTAAGCATAAACGACAATAGGGATTTTGTCTGTCGGTTCTCAAAGCTCGCATACTTCACTTAAGACACCACTGTTAATGTTCCTAGAAAATTAACACCGCTTTTGCAAGCCATTATCATTTATGTCTTCATTTTAACCCTTCAAGAGTTTCGACGATTTTTTCTTTTGAATTTTACGAGCGTGTTGTAGTGTTTAAAGCTGTCCTTTTCATGGGGAATGTATGCTCGTTCTTTTGAGTTTTGTGATGTCCCGTGATTGAGGAGTTTGGCTCTCTATTGTCGGTAATTACGCTTTAAAGTCGCTATTGTCGGGTTTTAAGAATACTTCTGAGTCGTAGTGGGCGTACGAACGGTCATAACCCTTTAGTCATAAATTCACAAAACTCGAAGACGATTGCGCGTTCGGTAAGTTTAAATCCCAATTTTTATCTGTTGCAAAAACTTTACTGCCACTTCGAACTTTTTGAAATAGCCTGACCGTGGTGGCGGCGACATTCGTGCCATGAATAATTCAGAGCCTGCATATAGTATGTCATCACGTCCACTTTGTAGACGATTACTAGACTGTATGATAATCCGTGGATTACCCGTAATACAGTCATCTATCGCTACCATAACTCAGACGGGTACTCAAAAGACATGATGTTGCCTAATGATACAGCCCACAAAGGTAGATTCTCTTATCATAATGAAATCTTAATCGACGTCGCTATGAATTCATAAAACAATTTTAATTGTAATGTTTTGCATAAAACGTATTGAAAATAAATTGTTCGCGACGAGAACGGCCGTCGTGAGATGACGTGGGCTCGAAACGAAATGTCACTTGGCAACTTGTTGAACAATATTTATTCAATAACACAGGCTCAGAAGATGGACACTCGAGGCCCTTGTGCAGGAAATGGTTAATGACATTCAGTTCTTAGATACACAATCGTAGAGTGCGTTAATATTTCCTCGCATGCCTTCGACGCGCCTCCGTCACGGTGATCAATTAATCGAATGAAAAACTTTGACAAATTGTGCTGGCAGAATGTCGGCCCGTAAGATGTGGTGATGGCGCAAGACAAAAAACTTGATACAGTTGAAAGTGTGATTGATGGACGAGTCGTTCGCACACTTACCGAGGACGTAATTGAATTACGGTACCAAATTAATTTTGTGCGTCGTTAATTTTCCAGTTTATCTTTATTCGAGGGCATAGAGCTCATTATAGGAACGTTGTTTTTGAATCAGATGCATGAAAGGTTTGTTGTTCGACGTCGGAAGTTCAAGTAAGGTGGATAGTGGCGGGATGCCATTTGATCGTTAATTTGCTCTGCATCAGCTGCGCAGGAGTGGTTTGCCGATATGCAAAACAATCGAGATAGAACGAAGAGCAGGTTGTGCCAAGAGGCTTTGAAGTTGAGTTGAGTACACATTGGACTATTTAAATATAACATACTTATATTATAGCTATTATTTTTAGAGTATTTATTAGCTACTCGGAAAGCGCACAAAACACCCACAAAACTATGAAAACAAAACGATTCTAAAAAAGAAAGAGGTAAATAAAATTAATTACAAGTACTATGTTCAGTTTTATTAATGTGACTTTAATTACGCATTTTTTTGTGCCAAATAATGTGTTGAAAATTTCTTCAGAGAAAAAATTAAAAACTACGAGTTTTTATTGGAACTTAGAAAAACTCAACACACACACGATTTGTGGTTTAAATCGCCTAATGCCAAACATGCGCTCAAAGCTCGGTAATTTTCTACGGTTGTGACGTCAGACGAACTCTAAACTCACTTTATGCTGCCACAGCTCTACTGGGATATTTCCTCGTGATATTTCCTATTGTCGTTAAAGCGAGTGGTTATGAAACACTTCTACTTCTGCATTAGGAGAAATACTCAGAAGTGCAGGCGGTATTAGACCTTATAACTTCACAATTATGGGTGGAACGTTCTCGCTACCAGGTCACCATGATTTCAAAAAGGCACTAAAGTAGACAAAATCGAGCTTTAACCAGGTTTTATTATATGGCGGTTAATCTTTGTCATAAGTTTCGCACAGACTTCGTCAGCAGACATTTAACAGACACAAAATGTGTGTTATTTTCTTCAAGCTCTGTTATTACGACGCTGGATTTGTATAGCCGTAGACAAACTTGCGACTTAATGTTAAATTTAGCTTGTTTGATAATTTGCAGTGTATTTGCCCGAGTTTATTTGATGTTTGCTACAAAGTCTGTTGTCTCAATGTCTGTTTGATAATGCGTGATTTAGCTTCCTATTTAATAAAAAAATTGTGTTTTGCTTATTGAGATGATTAGTCGAGAATTAAAAATGGTCCAAAATTAGCAAATAATGTATGGCGCTTATTTAACGTCCAACATGACTTAAACAGATTGCGTCTTGTCCTAAGGTTATTTAAGTGTCCATTGGTTCCAACCAAAAAAAAAAAATCCGTCGGCCCACCGATAGACGTAATTTTTTTTATAGCGTCGGTATTAGTTCTTGTTTATTTTATGCCTACTCACACACAAAATCCAGATTCATGTAACGATATCTAAATTGTTCAAAATATTTTTTTGGGAAAAAAATAGCAATTTGTAGTTTAGGAGTAGAAAACCCCGCTATCGTCATCTTAGAACAGATTTGATATTATTTTTTCGATAGAGATTTTCTAGACCGTCGTAAGTTTTTCTGGAGGTATTTTTTTATAAGTAGGTAGTGAGTAGTGTTGTAGTACGAAGTAACAGTAGTAAGAGAGAAAAATTAACAAAGAAGTAGTCTCACAGAAATCGCTCGAAGAGAGAGATCTACCACGTTATCGTTAATCACGTTATCTACCATATCATTAATGTTTCAAAATTTACAACAGTAAAACCTGAGTTTTATTATAAAAATGTGAAATATTTGTATTAATTTTGATCTCAGTGTATCCTGTGCTTAAAAAGCGGGAGTTCAAAAAGACATACCATAAAGTTACTCGTAAGCTACTTGCTCGATATCGTGACAGTTGTGGCGCCACCGTTCAAGCGTAAGCTCTTAACATTATTGCGATGATTATGCTAAAGTTGGCAATACATTTATACGTCTTTTTTCTAGAAATAATATAATTTATTCTACGATTCTATCAACATTTTGTTCGCGCTGGTAAGATTTCGTAAGAGTGAACTTCTTTGCACTAGTATTATATATTATTGTGAGATTTTAACCATGGTAAATAGAGGCGCGGATTCCCTTTATTTCTGTGCAGTTTCATGTACCATGTTCACGAGTAAACTAACAAATGGCGGTTGATTTCACAGTTTTTAATCATGAGCAGACATTTCGAACTACCCTCTTTCTCAGTCTTTTGGGATAAATGTCAACAAAACGCTCTCACTGTTTCTCTGACTTTGTTATTTATATTTATAGAACACAATTTACAAGCCAATTTTTATTTTTGAAACATCCTGACACGGAATTTCACGCACCATAATAAATAACCCGTAAATTATAAAGTACTAGCAACAAAGCACAGTATAATGAAATACTGTACTAATGAAGTATACAACTTCGATATAGACTAGGTACTTCTGGATGTATTCTTTAGGGCGATTCTTGGTTTCCGTTTTCCGTGATATATGTGACGGGCATGACTCACTGCTCGAAGGTTTTCAAGCGGAGCGGAAACTTTTCTAAACGTACTTAGTTTGATTATTCTTGTGAAAACTGAAGTTATTTAATATCACATAAAAACATTACTCTTACATCACAAGCAAATACAACATCTATTTTTAGTTCAACAAGGTCTGTAATTGAGCAAACGAATGATTTAATTAGCGCCAGGATTACGTATTTTTCTATAGTTAGACCTCTGTCTAATGCTAACAATATGTAAAAAAGACAAAACTGGTTAGTACTATTAGAGGTAGTTGATATTTGATGAGATATTAAACTTCGGAGATGAGTGGAGACAGGCGTGTGAAAAAGTCTTAACTAATTTTTCTGTGGTGCCGAATGCCGATACTAATACAGCTCGAAGTACCGAAGTGCGCTCGTCACTTATGGATATAAAATGTTTTATCTCCATGGCCTGTAATTTCACTGGAAACGTATACATAAACATGGATTGTCGCAGAATATCTCGTAGTTCTTCCCCAGACGGACTCTGCAAAGAGTCTTACCACTGCCGTTAAATGGCGGAGGACGCATATCTTTCAAAGATGTATTTTTGGGGGAGAATGATGAGATGTCGGTTTACACCTGATATTATCTTTTTACTGAGAAACCAGTGACGATGGGATACTTGAAGATCAGCAATTGGAGATATTTTCAATGGTGACGGAAGGATTCGAATCTACAGTCTTACGAGACACGCCACTAGTGGCTTATACCACCGCCATGGTTATAGCCATGGCCGATATTTATTAAAACTCTCAAACTATTTCTTGAGTAATTTTAGTCAAACAAACCCACAGTTGCTTCTTTAACATTCACCTAATGTTGTTAACTACAAATTGATATCGGCAGTAAATCGACCTGATGATGTTTTAGAATACTAACTCGGACACACTAGTTGTACGACCCTGTGGAATACAAATTAACTGGTATTTTAGAAGGTTCTTGTACAGGGTAGCACAGAAATAGTATTATTTGACGAAGTGGTAGCTTGCGTAGTAGTAGTGGCTTAGTCTGTGTTCGTCATCTGATCAAATCTCGTATGAAGCTTAAAATTGCAAACTAAAACGACTGAAAAAATATTCATATTTTTTTTTAAGTTTAAAAAATCTGGTGAGCTAAGGGGTTTTATACTTTTTTTGGGGTTAAAACACAAAAGTGGTTAAAATCCGACACAAAGACGTTACACTGCATCGTGAACGAAAACTCTCAAATTCATCATGTTGTGTAGAAATAATTTTAGTAAAGATAGGCGCTAACAAAGGATACTGAAAAATTATTCGAACTAGAGCATTATTTAAATAAAAAACTGTTAATTATACACAAACAAACGAAAATTGAATATTCATGGTTATAGTCCTGAGCCTAATTAATATACTATTATGATTTAGTGCTACAATCAGCGGCTACCAATATCTCTAATCTAGCTAGCAACTAGCAGCAGCAAGTTAAATATAATAATTAAAAACAAATAAATACAAATTCCTTTATTTGTTCCACCAATCACAGTTGCACAGCGGATACCTTTCAATTAGGTACACAATTTCTGAAGAACCTCTCAAACTGAGGCCAAAATGTCTGTGAATCAGTTTTAAGGTATTTTGTTTACCTAGTCTCGGATGTCGATGGAATTTAATGATAATGTTAGCGTCATGATTTAATTAGATTTATAAGTATCATCGCGGGTGGCAAATACTAGGGTTTGCGTAATATGGTAGCCACACTCGAACCCATGGGTTTTCATAATTTAATGTGCTAAAAATTATTTGTAGACTCTACCTGGAGAAATATTGCAGTAATATTGTGTTTTAGACTAAAATATATAATGAGTAATAAGTATGTAAAATAATGATACATTTGTCCAACTATGAATATTGAAATGAGATTGCAAAAAAATTCTAAAAACATTGGAGACTAAGTCTACTTAAGTCCCAATTAAGAGCCATTTTGGACACGTTTTTGAGCCATCTAATATTGAAAACTACCAATTCTATCAGTGACCGACAATTTTTTTTTTATTCGAGCGACATTGTTTTTCCGTGAAATTAAATGACAGAGAGAACACTATCTTATGTTTCCTTGTGGCGAGTGTTATAAACACTGAACATTAAGTACTGATTAGCACTCTTCATCTTCCAAATACTGTGCTATGGGCAGTACGTATTGCTTCCAATCATTACAACCACATCTAGTTCGCTCATTTTATCACTCAGTCTCATAAAAAATAAGAAAATACAATTTTAAATTTAAGACTTTTACATTTTTCTTACAATAAAATTGCAGACTGTACTTTCAGGCCCATGTCGTACACCAATAGAGACAAAGTTAAGAAATGCTGTTTAATTTGAGTGTGCGTTTTTCAAATCAAGTATATTGAAACATACTTTCTGGAAAGAGTCATGGCTACCACTATATCCAGGGTGATAGTGGTAGTCTTGACGCTGTCCTCGAGACAGATGGCTCCGCGTGTAAGTAAGCACATTCTTCTGTCTCGCTAATTTTTATTTGATACTTAAGTTTTATTTTTGACACATAAAGAAAAAATTCTACGTCCTATCTATTTTTAATGGTATTCAAATTGAAAAAGCTCGTAAATTACAAATCAATCGTAAAGTTTCTAATTTATAGGCTTAAGTTGATTTCAAATTAGGATTTCAAGTTTAAACTCAACGGTTTGCAACAGTTGTATTTGGAAGAAAAAGGTTTATTAGTCTATAAAGCTCAATCATTGCTTTAAACTATCACGGTTGCTCACTACAGTAAAATCAATAATTAATAATGGAAAATTTACTGTGTTACCGTGGTAAATAAATATATATAGCGATGATAATGTTTTGATGGTTTATTTAAATAAGAACTTTGTTTTTGTTTTTACCCGACTATTTCTATTAAACGTTGCTTACATGAATACGGGATACATTTAAAAAAAAATACCGTTCGTACACAAAGAAAATAAAAATCTCTGCTAATCACAGCCTAGAAATGTAATGCACTCCTCACCCAAAGACATAATAAGATATATCGGATAGTTTTTACATCAAACGATTAATTTTATTGTGAAAACTAAAAATTATAGTAAGTAGTCCTACGGTTTCACCCACTTTGTTCCCAATCCCGTTATTTTCCATGGACAAACATCTACACATACATACTTTTGCGTTAGTAATATTGTCTAGCCATTTTTTTAGCGACGATGTGTTCTTTGATCAATATGTTCTAAAAACAATGGAGCCAAACATCTGTTATAGATATGTCAGTGAGTTATTCATCAGATCATTTACACAGTCTAAATACTCCTTTATTTGTTGCCAAGCTCACGGTAGCGGGTTAATATAAAACTTTTACAAAAAAAAACAGTAAATTAAATAAGGAATCTAATAAAATGTTATAATTGACCGAAACGACCCGCTAGTATCCACAATATGGATTGTAAATTTGCCAATTTACATGTCATTTCGTCTATGAGAATTAATTGTGTATCTTTTTTGATAGTTATGGTGTGATTTATTTAAACGATTTCATTTTATCGCACATGTATCTGTGTTTGACGACCAACTCGCTTGATGGTAAGCGATGCGACGGTGTGATTGCTGATGACGCACATTAAATAGTTAGGACCCATGATGTTGCTTAAATTAATCACAAATTAATCACGTTGGAACGACTGAACGGATCGAGTGGAAATCTATACTAATATTATAAAGCTGAAGAGTTTGTTTGTTTGTTTGAACGCTAGGATCTCGGGAAGTGCTGGTCCGAATTGAAAGATTATTTTTCTATTGGATAGTCCATTTATCGAGGAAGGCTATCTATATATATATAGTCTATAGAAAATAACGCTACTATTAACAGAAGCGGAGCATGAATCAAGAATGTAACAAAATCGGGAAAAAATATTCCATTTTGAGAGTTTTCGTACGTTTCGTGCTTTGACATGACACATGACAGCATGTGTCTAAGATTGCTCCACGGGTGAAGCCGGGGCGGACATCTAGTTTGAAATAAAATTAAAATATAGGCTGCAATAGCATATAGGGCACAAGGAGAAAAAAGTCGCCTTAATTAGTATTAGGATACTTTTTAGCAGTTTCAGTCATGTTATACCAGCCGTTATTAATATCAGATGTTATAATCATATAATATTCTGTGTAATGTTTAGATCTCTCAGTTAGCAATGAAGCCGGTAACTTATACCAATACGATTCTGAATACCGGTATGTAACTGTGAAAATGATGTTGACAAAATCAATAATTACTACTGAAATTAGCGCGTTCACGTAATGGAACGATATGCTTAAAGCACCCCGTGCGGCTAAAAAATTAATTTTTGTACCGTAACTATGCCTCTGAGAGGGCAGACGTAGTGTTTCTACCCGGCTCTAGAAAACTGGATTGGAGAACCACTGATTGCATTCACATAAAAGGACAGATGATAGAGGACAAACGGTACTGGGTCGCGATCAAAGAGTTTGTACTACGTATAGAGTTAGATTTTCCGCACGGTTCCTTTGTGTCAATCATAAGCAGATGACGTGCATACTTTCTATGGCAACAGAGTGATGTGCCGCGACAAAAGTATGGCATTTCCACGAGAGTGACAAGGCAAGAAAGAGGCTACCCGTGCGTTCGGTGTAAAGCGTTTGTGCCAACTCTATACGTAGTATATGTAAACTCTTTGCGCAAACGTTAAGCTCCGACACTGTATATGGATGAAACAATGTTTCCAGCGGGTACGGCACACCACATTGGTGGAGAGTTTGACATATCTACCATACTCCTCTTCGTCATCATCATTCTTGTATTCTGTATTCATCCACTGCTGGACATTGACCTCTCCCATAATACGTCACTCAGGCCGATCCTCGGTCTTATGTCTTCAAACGCCACCACCGCCGTTCTTCCCTTGAGGCCGGTGTATTTCGTAAAGAGTTTTCCCAGGGAAACAAGGTACTGTAACTATATACGTCGCATGCATCGTCGCTCGCACTCAATATGTTCTTGTGATACGGAACTGTGGTTGGAGCCACGTATCCGCTCTTTAAGCTCTTCCTCTCCAAGGGTTTGTTGTGCTTCCTACAGAAGAAACCCATCACCGATGGACCGGTGCTATGCTTTATTTCTCAAGTAATACCACATCAAAAGCGTTAACAATTATCTGAAATTCCCAACATTTTACGACAATAATCAAATCTATTTTTGGTAAAGAATGCGCTAACACAATCTATTAGATCAGCGTCATAAAAAGCTCCCGGTATTGAGAATAACTGACCATCTATGACTAACGAGACCTGCCAATCTGCCATTTGACCCCCTTCTTAATAAATAAAGCAGAAGACGTCATGTAACACCGAAATTCTATTAAAATATTATTAAGAATTCACTTCAAATCCGCGTCAGTGCCCGAACAGGTCACACCAGGTCAGCATCTTGACATTAGGAAAATGAAACAATAAAACACTAATGAAAATTCCGCAGAACCAGCCTGATATTGTGTCCTACCAGTTTTTTTATTAATTTACAATGAATTACCATAAATGGTTAATAAATTATTGAAACGACAAATAGATATTAGGTGGGACACGGTATCAGACACGTATCTTTGGAATTTGCAGTGATATGTCAAATAAAAATAATCAATTCCCCGTAACTTTTAATTTTATTGGAACCAAGGCAGTCTGGTTTTTTTATACCTTAATTGATTAGTTATGTGTTAGAAATGTGTGGAATTTTATGGATTTTTGCTTCGGTAACATGACGTTTGTGTTTTAGTGTTGAAATTTATTGAACCACTTTTGATAAGATCAAAGCTTAGGTTAGTTTTGTTCATTAGTTTTCTTATAGTTGCCTAAAATAAATTAAACGTAATTGCAGTTTTTTTTCGTTTATTTGGTCCATTTCATATATAGCAAATTTTTTAACGCCAGTTGTTTTTCATTACCCAAATATACATGTTTATAATGCGCCTTATGGTTTTACTTAAATGGTCTTTTTTTCTTGGAATCTTGTAATTCTGTCTGTATAGGTACTGAATTTCGCACAAATGCAAACAGTCGTTTTGATATCAAAATTAACTAATAAGTAAACCCAAGCATCGGTACATATTTTCGCAATTACAATATATTTTGGAGGATATTAGATACATACACTTTATTAGTTCTATTTAGTTTAATACGACGTATTTTCTGAAAGTAGCGGTTTTAGTAATAAACTAACTTAATTTCCTCTATAAAAGATTTTATCTCATCACAGATATCGCTGATGCTGTAGATAACGAAGTCCGATTGATTTATTTTGACGACCAATAAATTGCTATTTAAATAAAACTATAAACTCGGAACAATGCCCACGTGTTAATGGTTCTCTAGATTGTACCATAACTAATGCAAAACTTATCGATCGATTTTTCTTAAAAGCTTCATTAGTGGGTCGAGGTTAAAGAAAGCCATTCGGAGCCCTAAAGCGAAAATTTATTCATAATCTCTTTGTTTGGGTCATTCTGGATTTCTAAATTGGCATTAGCATTAGTCACGATGGCATTTCTATGACACGAGGTAGCCATAAATATAATATCGATGGTTGATTATCGATTCGAATTCATTTTAGTTTGGAAATCTCAATATTTTGGCTGTCGCTACGGAAATTTGATGTTTCCAAACAATATTGTTTATGTGGTCAACTCAACTCTCACCTTTGGTCGCTTCCCACGGTTTTATCTCATTGGAGATGAATGTTTTAATAATTTTGTGGTGTGGACAAGAGGAAAGCATGTTTGGCTATCTGCAAACATCATTTTCGTCTGTGTTCCGCTACGCGTTTGTCTTTGACATCACAATAACACAGCGGTTGTTTTGTAAGTAGTTAGTTCTAGTTGTACTTTTTCTTATTATTGGTAGATTTCAAAAGCTGTTTAGCTTGGTATTAAACATAGATGCCAAGATGCTATATACAACGGATCCTAGTAAGGGCGATAAGCGGTGAGACTATGTAATTCATTTTACCAGGGATGTTCCAAGAAGCTACCCTGTGTGAATTTGAGTAGTGAGGCAATGGAATAATATGTAATACTACGAGACGATGCTTAGTCTACTATTTTCTTTGTTCACTACACCCTGTTGCTCTCATAACATTATTGGATCGTTGTTTTTTTTATGTCAAAGCCTAGGAATAAAGAATATGCAATTTTTATAATATAGACTGATGAGATGAGTAAACGACAAAGATGAGTAGAGAT
Source organism: Ectropis grisescens (assembly GCA_017562165.1). Taxonomy (NCBI): domain Eukaryota; kingdom Metazoa; phylum Arthropoda; class Insecta; order Lepidoptera; family Geometridae; genus Ectropis; species Ectropis grisescens. The sequence goes on along the minus strand of JADLOZ010000209.1, from coordinate 34,035 downwards.
GAGTCTAAGATAAAGTGCCATGCAGTTATAATAGGTGATAAATTTTCTCACATGTCGCTTAACTTCTTCATATACGAGTAGCTTGAGTGGAACTTCAGCCCAAACTACTACTACTACTATTACTATACTACTACTACTATTTACTATAGGGTATAAGACGTACGTGAGCAAAAAACTTGATAAGATCTTTGTCAAAATTGATATTTAAAAAAGTATTTTGACATCTGTGACATTAAACGTAATCAAAGAGATAATAGTGAACTTACATGAGGTATTTTTAATACAGTGGTTAGTCTGGTCTCAAATAAGTATGTCTGTGGTCTACGTTGGCCCTAAACACTTTGAACTCTATTCCTAAGAACGGTATTTTTCTCGATTTCCTTTGGATGAAATCTAAATTTGCATAGACATGGTCATGTCATCTGACAAGACCTGTTCGTAATAAGGAATGTACTGGTCAAGGTTTCGATATGAATATTCAACTGATTAACTAACCACTGTTTTGTTCAACTTAGCCCGAGAGAAAGGTACAATATAATGGTTAGTAACTTGAAAGACTTTATAGGTAATCGGTTATGACGAGAAACTACTTCTTCCATGTAAAGTTGTAGTTTTCATTGCGTTTGATTTGACGCTTCAAATTTGTGAAAGCTAATAATATAAGTGGATCAACTAAACGTACTGGTCTAATGAGACAGCGATTAAGCGAAAATATCACCGAAGTGTCACTTTTTTCACATTTATTGATTTTTCGAAAACGCACGACAGATTTTGATATAACATTAAACGAAAACCACCTGGAAACCAAATTAAAGATCTAATTTCAGGGTTGACGTCCAAAGACTCGAACGAAGAGTTTTGACTAGACTTTTGTTACCGCGCATCGCGCTCTAGAGATCTATATGATCATGCCAAGAAGCGTCACTCGATCACGTGACTTTGTAGAGCGCTGTGATTGGTCAACGTTTCAAATCAGTTATTACAGACCTACGTAATTTTTAGAACTCAAAAACCAATGATCAAATAGAACTATCAACACGATACATCTGGCGGAGTTATTAGTGTCTAAAGTATTTTGATAGAACTAAGAAAGTAATAATTTATGTTAATATATGAGGCCATAGTACGAGTACTTACGTAAACTTAACAGTACCTATACACAGCTTCATCATTACTGAGAAATTCTGTAACATTTACAACCCACTTTCGCTTTTATGTTCGAAAATAATATAATTAGATAATCAAGGAAATTCCGAAAATAAAAACGGAGCTACTGGTTTTCCTGTTTTCTAAAAATGCTGTTATTACACATCCACTGCAAGACAAGTCCGTCTCCAGTCGGGTATGTTAATAGTGTTAGCGAAATCAAATATTTGTGTAAATATACATTCATGTGTTTATCAATTCATGTCAATTATGTTCCGAGGTTCTTTACCAGTGTAAATAAGTTGGAAAAGTTATAATACGGTCTCAGCTATGGATGTTACGAGCAGTTTTAGATCAAATTACATGTTTTTATTGAGTTGTAAATCGCATTTGATGGTTTTCTCATTTAAATATGGTTCAGAAGAACGAAAGATGTGTACAATTTATTTTAAAGAAAATACAAAATATTTCGTTTAAAATCATTCAAACGATGTGGCTCCTGAGCTTGATTAATAGCTCTGACTATAGTACCACAGATTAAAATGATACAAGTATTATGTCGCGGTGACAACCCTGCGTTTTAAGAACAAATGAGCGTAGATGGAGATCTCTTTAATTTCCCATTAAGATGACCCATAATATTTAATTGGATAACGGGACACTCACGTATATACGGTCGGTCAATCCGACTCGAGTTTCGGCCGCGTCCGGCGGCCTTTTTCAAGGCGTGTGCACGACGCGGCCGAAACTCGAGTCGGATTGACCGACCGTATATACGTGAGTGTCCCGTTATCCAATTAAATATGTGTAACAACCACGTTAATTTTAATACCAAAAAATGACCCATAATTTCTATAGTCTTTTCGTGCCCACGGCCGCTGTTACGCTGCCTAAACGGCGAAGTAATTAAATAATGATTATTTAAATGTGTAATGTTTTATGTAATATGAGTTCAAATTGCGAAAGTTCAAAAACTATAAGATGATACTAAAGTAGGATAAAGGCTCACTCTTCTGTAAACTATTTAGGATATCGCGAGGACGCTTGAGTACCCTCTGAAATGTCCATCTAGCCTTGTTCCCAGTTATCCACTTGTAGTGATAGCCCTACCACTACAACTCTCTCTCTCCAAAGAGCCCTCTTTACAGATTCCGACTGAGGAAGTAGCAGACCTTTCCTAGTTATTCTGCCGCCAAGCAGTAGTGTGCGACCATTACTGTGTTCCAGTTTGAAGGGTAATTTTTGCAGAAATATTACTGGGCTAAGAATATATCTCCGGGTGAAGAGCGCATTGCGGTGCTAGGTAATGATTTGGACTCTTCATGTACCAATAGCTGTGTGTCACTGTGTTGTTATAGGCAGGCATGTTGCTAATCATCAGGCACATGTCCTGCTCGTCTTGTGTCGCAGCACATCCCAAGCTAACGGCTATCAAATAATGGACTTCGAAAACATAGCCACCGTCATCAACCACAGCTTTCTTCACCCCACTGCTGAGTGTAGACCTCTGTTTTATGTCATCATGAATATTATAAAACATGGCGAAGCTACTAGATACTGGTTATCATTTATACTCAGAAAATACGTGGCACAGAAATGCGTACAAAAGAGCTTGTGTGCTAACTTTGTCGTTACAAACATTGATTATCATTTCAGCGAATTATGCTAAATTTACTCGGGATAACACAAAATGGAAACATGTGCATATGAATTTACTCATGTTTGATGTTATTCCATGTTTGTTTAGATTTTACCTTTACATCAATTGTTTTTTTTAACTATAATCGCCTTTTTTCACACTATGCAATTTTGTCTCCTATGTAAGTACCTTGTAGATCATGTGTTTCATGTGTTTTTCATAATAATAGAGCTTAAGTGGCACTGAAGCCTATGAGTAGATACTCCTTCTTTGTTTCTGGGCTCTATAGACAAAATGTGCTATGTTCTATGTTCTATGTTCAAATATCATTCGGATAGGATGCTCCTATAGAAGCCTACGACCGGTTCATAGGACGAAAATCATTCCATGAACCTCATACTCGTATAAACAGCCCACTAAATGTGCCCAGTGCCAGGACTCTGGGCTTTCTTTCGCAAAGACAGAGTCAACGTCATAATTCACTACACTGGCTCAGTGTCGGTTTATGCCCGACACATAACTTCGAAAGTTTCTATGAACATGTTGGTTTCCTCATGATGTTTTTCTTTACCATTTTAAGTTAGTGGTATTACGTATGACTTCAAAACGACAGTGGGATTTAAACCTGGGTTTCCGGATCGGCAGTTGTATTCTCCTGACTACACCAACCGTAACTACAGCATATAGAATCGCTGCTTTATCGAAAAAACAATTAAATCGAAATCAATAACTGCTGCAAAGGGCAAATCACTAAGCATAAGTACTGTGATGAACATTTCAGGGGCTTCATTTATTGGATTGATTCCACGACCGCAACCTCGTTTACGCAAACATAACGAGTTAGAGGCAGAGAACAAGCCATGGGAACTTTGCAACAATAATTCATTTGGTTTCCTCTACAATAGTTTTGAACTTAACATTATTATTTACAAAGCAGCAATTATGTTACTTTTTCAATGAAATAGAAATTGTTAGTTGAAAATTAACCAAAGTTCTTTAGTGAAATTTAAAGTTTAAATTCAAACACTCTATTCCAAGAAACGTTTTATTTAACTATGAAAATTGTGGTTAAACAGATTGACGTTTTCTTGTAATGAAATAAGAATTAAATTATTTCCAAGTCGTAAAATTTTAAATTGTTTGGAAAAAGACTAGAAAATCATAGACAGATTAATCTACATCTGGATCTGTAATTTCAAGAAACGATTATAAGCATTACCGAGATTATCACAGGAACGTCTAAAACCTACTGAGCGATGTTGTTTTTTCAGCGTAGTGATCACAAACTTACTATGCACTAGACCATTTTAACGACTTTTCCGTATCATATATTCTTTTTTTTTTTTTTTTTTTTTTTTTTAACTTTTATAGGTTTACACTTGACCGCCATCTCGCCTGATGTTAAACGATGATGCGGCCTACGATGAAGCGTGTTTACCTAGAAGAAACCGATTCTTCGGATTGTTGAATGCATCTTTAGGTCAAGTAGCTAGTTCTACAGAAAACTTTAATTGAGACATTTTTTGTTTGACAAATTACCTCGTTGGAACGAAGTTCCTTAGGCTTGGAGGAAACAGATATTTTGCTGCGAGACCGAGTTGAAAAAATATGAGACTAAGCCCGTAAGAAAAACATATAACGGAAAAGACGCGTTAAAACTGCCCGCGACTTGTGTTCCCAACTTTATTTTTCCGATAATCGTAGCATAAATAATAAAATTAAGCAATTTTTTTTGCGAATTGTGTTGCTTCTTTGTTATATGAAGGAACTTCGTTCCCATTCTTTTTTTACTTAAAATACATCAGCATTGATGTAATGAGTAACATCTGAGTAACTGTTTACCTAATTATTGTCTGACATTATCGTGATAGATTTCAAAGTACATTTTTCTACGAAGACAATTTGACGTCAAGCAGTCTGGCTGGAGCTCGTCAGCGTTTTCTATGAAATATCATTAGTCAAGATAATGTCTGATATCAAAATGACTAGACTATTCATTAAGGTATTAAAAATCTGAAATTTAGCATTTTTTCTTAAAAAACGAGACTATAGTGTTCACTGTTCATAAAAATAGGCAAGATCTGGTACAATTTATTGTTTAACAGAGTAAAATGATCATGTAGCTGTTTCAATGATATTCTTTTCTTATTGTTATTAGGTTGTCACCTGACCACCTCGCTGATGTTAAGCGCTAATGGGGTATATGATGGATCGTGAAACGAAGAAGAAATCGAATCACTCTAGAATTAAAACACTAAGATTCCATTAGAGAATAAATACCCACTCAAGCAATTTATTCTACACTAAGTACTCATATAGTTTAGATATTCTCGTTATGAAAGTAAACCTTTTCCAGACACGTCTTTTGCTTGAATTCAAAACTTTCAGCTATTACCTAGTCGAGCTATTCCAAAGATGCGAACATTAATTACTCCATAAACAAGATCGCATCTATGCTTAGTATAAAGTGAGCAAGTATTCAGACATGACGTACCTACAAAGTACCTTCACATCTAAAGCGCTCGAAAACCAATTTAATGTCGTAACTTACAGGAAATTCCAAGAAACAGACAACCTTTTAGATATCAATACAGTAATATCATAAAAGAGATTTTTTCGTTAATAAAACTTAGTGAAACAGTAAACTGCATTAAAAACTATTCATTAAAAAGTGTACCTATATTTGACGTGTGGTAGCGGGAACCACAGTTGTAAATTAATTTAAAGTAACTCGGCATTTTAATATCTATTCAAATTCAATACAAATTATGATTTCACATCTCATTTCAATGTTTTTCATTTAATAGTAAGTCACATTTTACCGACATTAACCACATTATTTTATTTAATAAAATTTGACATTAAGTATTCGTACTCCAGTAAAATAAATCTCAACCGGTAATAGAAATTATAATAAAATACTATAATCTCGTTTGGCATAATCGAATAATCATTCGAAATTGCTTTCGCTGCTCAGCAAATATTTAGCTGGAGACAGGGTTGCAAGTGTCGCATGCTACAAAAATATAGAAAAGCTATTAAAATTGAAAGAATCTTTGTAAATGTTACTAGTTTTGTAACTGTACAAAATCATATCGTTTATGCCAAAAATGCTCCATAAAATTACACTACTTTCTAGCCTGTATCGATCCACTGTTGGCTTTAAGCAAATTTCCACGAGTCAATTTAGATAAAAATCCTATATTTCGGGGATATAACTAGATATCCCATAAATATTTAGTATAAATATTTCCTGTAAATATTTGTAATGGTATGATTCTTTGCAGAGTCCATCTGGGGATCCATATCTTTGCAGGCTATTAATACAAAGCAGTGCTAACGTATTGAAAGTCAATATTTCTAGAGAAATTACGCAACGAAGATATTATTCATCTTCTATCTTTGGGTGACAAACGCAATGCAATAATCTAGACTCATTATGTACAAGTGGCTGAGTTGCATTGTGCTACTATGTGTAGATATGTTGCTTAACAGGCGCATGTCTTGTCTATACTTTTTTAACCTAAAAAGAAAATGTTTTGCTTAAACTATCATGCAATGAATGACATAATAGAATCAAGTTATACTAATTAGAAATAAATGCACAATTAAATTAAGCTGCGGACATATTTATTTATTTATCTATGCTCATAAACCCACAAAGGAGGACAAGGTTAGATATGACCTACTTCTACTACTTCTATGAATGAACTATAGTGTAAAACTAAGAAAACGACGTCTAATTTAATAAATTGCAAAGTTTGGACGTTTGTCACTCAGTTTTGTCGGAACGGCTAGACAGATCTGGTTTAGATTTGGAACACAGTTAGAATATAGACTGCAATAGCACACGGACTACTTTTGATCCCAAAAAAATAATGGAAACAGATATTATGCGGGTAAAGCATCAGGGCGCTACTAGTCGGGCATAAATAAGTGAGAGCGTCGCGTAACATAATTTACGTAAAGCGATCGTCAGGGCCGAAATAGGCCAGGAATATATGATCAGCGTAAAACTGGCAATACAAGTAGCCGTCCCTACCTTCTTGTATCCAATAAGATAATTTAGATAAATATTAGCGACAGTTTCACGCACGCAAGTTAACTGGTAGCGTTACTAGCCGTTACTAGCATTTACTAGCCATGTAGTAGCGACTAGCAAATCGTGTTTGTTTATTAGAATCATTAAAGAAAATACTCGTACGTACGTAGTTAAGTTTTATGTTTTAGGTAGTTAAAGTGTGGAATTCACGATGTTCCGTTCAGCTTAATGTTTGTGTGATGTTTTATTTTTGTAAGGTCAAAATTGTAGATTCCTTTTATGAATAAATCAATTTTGTAATTCTTGGCCTGTTATCTATTTTAATATTTTAAGTTGAAGAGGTTTTTTTAATCTAATCTCAAGAATTTCTAGACCGATTTCAAAATAATATTTAACCGTAGGCTATGTATGTACGTGAGTGCTATAAGTAGGCTTTATAGATATTATCATATTATGTTGCACGGGCGAAGCTGGGGCGAACTGCTAGTTGCTTAAATAATAATGTCAGCTTTTTGAGACTAAGGCACAGATCATATACTGGATTCATTGTCTTTGGACTAAGGGCACGCTCCTCAATTCCCGTTAACACATAAGCAGTCTTATCTATGTTTTTCTTACTGTTAAGATTCGGGCCTTTCTCTCATAAGAAGAGAGTCAAGGCCATAATTCACAATGGAAAATAATTGGCATAATTCAAAAGTACCTGCACATTGTAAAAGGTTCTCCGTGTTTTCAATTTCATTGTAAAATAAATATTGGTGGACAATTCGCACACAACATGATCTGACCCCAAACTAAGCAAAGCTTGTAATATGGTGGCCAGATAGCTGGTATAATACTTGTATAATTCTAAATACATACTTATTATACAGAGAAACACCCAGACACAGTGCAAATATTTGAGTTCATCACACAAATACTTGCACTGGGTGAGAATCGAATATGTCGGTGCATATTTTATTTTGCGATAGTGAAAGTTATTTACTTTCATAAATAACGTAAAATATTGTCGAATACTGAAAGCGTACTAAACATAAAGAATGTTTGGTACATTTCAGTATTCATTACTTGTGGTACGTGACAGTCCTGTTTAGGTAATAATATAAACTAGGGAAACGAAATAGTCATATTTCGTTTACTTACCCCTACCTTACCTTACCGATGTTTTGTATTTGCATTCTACGTTTAATAATTACTTTGTAAATGAAATTCCAGATTTACTTCGAGATTTGAAATTCACCACCAGATAAAATTAATAAAATATCTTGATCGGAAAAAACATTCAATATAAATTAATTACTAATCCTTTTTTACTGTCAACCACCAAACGTATACAATGGATCTTTTTACGAATCATCTACCGTAGACCGACCAATCCAAACGGTCCACCCAAAACGATCCACATCCTCTCATAGATCGCTCACCTCAAACCGTTGACTCTGGACTAGGTACCTATCTTAGACTGTCCATTTATTTCTGTCCACCCCAGACCGTTAATTACTAAAAAACTGATATTGGACCGCGTATTTTGGGCTATCTACACTAGAGCACTCGCAGCAAACCAACGAACCAAGACTACCCACACAAAACCAAACACCCGTAATCGCTTAGCCCAAAGCGTAATTCCGTACCACTGGATAGATAGTGGCGAGTAGACTAAGGTGAACTGTTATTAGTTTACCTTAGACCGCCCCAAAACGATTTGAAATATTTACCTACACGGGAACCCCATATCTGTATATTACCGTTAGGCGACAAATTGACTGGCGAATGCGTGGTAATTCCTGAAATGAACTAGCAGAAAATTACTGGTATTCCCATTTCATACCAGGAAACACCATAACTTATACCACATCTGCAATTGACACGTATAAAATTGACACATTGAGTACACCATAAGGCACAATAAAATATGTCATCACCATCACTGTCAAGGTTCGTGCCACAATATCAATGGTTATTAGGATGGCATGCCCGACCACACGTCTCAACGATTATGTACAGAACTGAAATGTAAACCACAAGATGGAGATGCGACATACAACCTTAATAACTAGGCCGTATCATATACATAAATTTACCTATGCATATAAAATACATATTAATGCAGAGTTACCTTACCGCGTGATCTCGGGTTACCATTTCTGTAAAATTCCTTTTTAGTGCGTACCAAAAAGAAGGGTAATACTTTCCTAGTCTGGGAATATTCTTTTTTTTAAGCTATTGCATAGCTTTTATCGCGGGCCTGGGGACCGAATTTTAGTGATCGTGCATCTCTTTCTTATGTTAACAAGAAATAGGGATGGAAGACCGTAACGCCGTCCTCCCCACTCGGTCATTCGACTTTGAATTTTATTTGTATTAGCTTTACAGACTAAATGCTCTTAGCTGTCGAAGACTGTCTAGATTGTATACTTCTCTGCATTTTTTTTATGGTAAACAAATTAATGTCACTCTTCAAAATAAAAGCAATTCCGAAAAATTGTTAACATTGCTATTGCTTATGTTGATAAAAATGCATGCAACATGCAATAGCTTTACCGCGGCAGTCCCCGAGTGCCACACTTGTTTTTTTTAAATAAAGAGTGACGAGACGAGCTGGACAATTCCACTCCACTCAAGCAAAGTTCTGAATGTAGTCAATCCGTTAGTGTAATTAATTATATTTATGGCTCTTTTTTTAATTTCCATCAAAAATTAAGAGAGATCTATAGTAAGACTTGCCAAAAGTGGCAGTGGGCGGGGCACATAGCTCGCAAAACTGACGACCGTTGGGGCGGAAAGGTTCTTGAGTGGCAACCATGCACGGAAAACGTGGTGTTGTCAGGCTTCTCCTAAGATGGACCGACGATCTGGTGAAGGTCGTCGAAAATCATTAGATGCGGGTGGTGCAAGACCGGTTTTTGTGGCGATCTTTGGAGGAGAGGCCTTCGTCTAGTAGTGGACGTCCTTCGGCTGATGTGATATAGCAAGACTATAACCATTATAGTTAGTTAGTTAGGCGCTAGAAGAGCTTGAAAAAATGTCCATAAATATGTAATAAGAATTTTAAAACTGTCGACGTTAACGTTAAAAACGCACGGTCATATTCCCCATAAAAGCCCTAACTCACTATTTAGAGAGTGCATACCTGAGCATTGTTGCAAGACTTCGCAAATAACAAACGCCATAAACGACGTACCTACTTTACTCCAGCCCTGATGTTGACAATGACCAAGTAGAGGGAAATTGATGTTGACCTTACTAACTGACTGTTTGTGGGTGAAGGGATCTGCTAGTTATGTGGAAAAGACGTTTTCGCTATCAATGAACTTCGCAGTTAAAACGAAATAAATAACAGTGATAAAAGGTAAACCTTAATTAATAAACAATATTTATTTTGAATATCGATTAGGTTAAAACGGATTACTAAAGTTGCGACGTGCAGATCAGTAAATCGAGGAAGCAGTAGAAAAAGTTTGTCTGTCTGTTGGTAAAGATTATACTCGCGCACCTCTGAACGCTTATGCATTTGTAATGCACATTATGTACGCTATACTATCTTGCAGATTTGTGACATGTATTAGTATAGCAAAATCGATCAATTATATGTAGGTACCCACTTCTGAGACTTCTCTCACAAGGAAAGAGTCAAGGCTATAATCTATCCCTGGCCAAGAGTGACGCCGCACGCGTATTCTTGAAATACGTATTTTTAGGACATGCCGGTTGCTTCGCGATCCTTCGGCGTTAAAACTAGTGGCAAGTGTAAAACTGTACTTGTACACTTGGAAAAATACTCAAAAATACAGGCCGGATTGGAGCCTATGACCACAATCGTGAAATTGGATGTTCGAGATACACGGCTTTTGCCACACATTTATTAGTTTTTAGTAATAGTTATTATAGTATTTAGTTCAATAATAATACACATATGTTCAAAACATTCTTCAGTTTCTTAGTGTTTAATTACCTGCATTAAGTGATGAGAATAACAAACACACATCCATTACGAAGGAATCTGCAAATTCAAGTGCATTAGCACTTTTTACTCATTCGATTGTTTTAAGTTCAGTGACACTGTTTGCCAGAATGTTCGATTCTGAGATATGGTAAAGGTAAAAGAAGCTAAGTTATCGGAAACAATCATTGCTCATGATAATAATTCAATAAACAAGTAGGTGTACCAAATTTATACATTTTTGGAATTTATACATACAATATCCCCATGCAATGTTAGGTTATCTAATTATTTTTAACGTCGAATCAACTCGAATGTCTTGTTTAATTCTGATATCTTTTATTTTTTTATATACAACATTTATTTTTTACTTTTGATAATTTAATTTTAGCGCGATATCGAAATAACAAAAATATTTAAGGTGTGACGAATGGCGAGTCTTTGAAAAGCTCTGCTGATCTTTTTCTATTAATGAATGAAGGCTTTTACCTATAAGAACCAGATTCGGTAGCAATTTGAGAATATCAATACTGTAGTTCTTAGCGGCTAAAATTCACTCGAATATTTTTCGCATCTCAGGCAACGTAGGATTAGATAGAAAGTAAAAAAGCGTAATGTCGAATATATTCGTACAAACTCCCTTAGAATGCAACTTTATTTCTTCCCCCTCATACCTCAGATAGTACTCTTTCCCACTATGTACATATAACCTGCAAAAACCTTTGGGTGCGCCCGGTGCGCGTTCCAAACTCATTATAAATTATTTTAATATCATAAGCATATTGGGGACAAAACTTTAACATTGCTAGATTATACAGTAAACAAACAAACTGAATAGCGCTGTAGAATTTTCAATTAACATCAATGATGGTAATGCTGATCTTAGATGTGTGCCGAGCAAACACACCGATGTAGGTAATACATGGACCAATATCAATAGGTAACTCAATTAATGCATGGACACGGCACTTCGTGTCTGCTCGACAACATTACATTTTCATATTTGGCATGTCGAATTTACTCTTTTAAATTATTAGTTTAGGAGGTGATGAGAGATCTATGTAAGGTGACTTAAGAATTTACTTAAATAATTCTCATTTATATGAAATATACTTGCTAAATTATTCAGAAATATAATGAGCATAGATTTTTTTTGTATAATTAATTAAGCTAAGCCCCAAACCTCTATAGTAGAGTATAGTCAGATTAGAGACATGTATCAATATTTTATAAAAACAATAATAATTGGAAATCGACAAGTTATTGAAAACCTTAATACAAAGTCACAGTAATCAAAGACATTTTATATTTCTCCCATCACTTACTTGGCAACCCAACCCTTAGCTTTATATTTCTGATATCTGTCCTGCTTATGTCTTCACTCAATCGAGTCTCAACGTTTCGAGATATTACACTAAGCCTGCTAATTTCCGGACTCGTGTGTATCCCAATGGTTATCAGTTCTGTTACAGAACAGCTCGTTACCACATTAGTTTGGTGACTAACTTACCGACTGCTCTTTGACTATAATATGCAAATATTTCCAGATATACAAGTAAGAATGTGTGTTCCGTTAATTACATAATTTTAAAGGAAGGAATAGTGTCATCGGGCCAAGAATAGTACTAATTTATGCGCCGACACGAATTTTTCGTATGTAGTATAATTGCGCGGCAATAACAAATAAACAAATGGAATTCTTCGGAAAAAACTAATTTACTAGGAAAATAACGTAAGTGCTCCATTCATTTAAATTCATTCATTCATGAATATCGTGATTACCGAACTTTTTGACTTAATTAAATATTAGGAGCAATTATGAAACTCATACCGATGAGATGGTCTTTGTACAGTCGACATTTTAATTTAAATTTAACCGCGCCACGTGGCTTTACTCGCACAGTTCCTGTTCCCATTATTATCTCGGGATAAAAAATAGCATATTTGTTAGTTCAGGCTATTTTCTAACTGTGTTTCAAATTTTAAGCCGATCTATTCAGAAATGATTGAGCTACAAACGTCCAAACATACATGTACTCGTATTAGACGTAGCCATAGTGGTAGGACTCTTGGCAGAGTCCACCTGGGGAAGTACCACACCTTTGCCAGTTATTCTACCGCCAAGCAGTAATGTGCAAACATTACTGTGTTCAGGTTTGAAGGGCATTGTTTTCAGGGAAATTACAGGGTTTTGAGGTATAACATCTCAGATTTCTGGGTGATGAGCGAAGTGCAGTGCTAAGTAATGATTTTGACTCTTCATGTTCTTATAGCTGCGTGTCACTGTGATGTTATGTAGCAGACATGTTGCTTACTATCAGGCACATGTCATGCTCGTCTCGTCACTCATTATTTAAAGAAGAAAAGTTATATTAGTTAGATTTTAATTAGAAAATTATATCGATTCATAGAGAGTTATAAAAAACAATTATTACGCAAAAACAGAAATCGCACTGAAATATTCATATAAGCAGTAGTTTTTTTGGAATTCATGAACAGGTTCCTCAATAAACTTAGTTCTATGTTAAAATAAATTTAGGTAAATTGATGGCTGAGGCGTATCACAGACGAGCAATCCAAAAGTGTATTATTAGATAATGATGACAACATATATTTGTTCTGTGTCTGGGTGTTTCTATGTATTAATAAGTATGTATTTAAAAGCGACATTTTTTTTTTAAAAGTACTTTAGAGCAAAAAAGACGATCAAAACACGCCCATGATGGTATGTAATATACCTGTCCATAGAAGCACATTGCTACGTAGCTATTTGAACTTGAAGAGTTTAAATCGCAAGCTGACACTGTGCACTGCTCTCGTCACCCAGTGAAACATTTCCTTCCACACCGGAAAACAGTCATATTAGCATATTAATGCTCCACGGAAAAGTAATTGTCAAAGCTGTAGTACTTCGCCAAGCGGACCTTTTAAAGAGTCCTGTCATTACTAACTCTAGTAACAATAAAACCTATTTTTCGATCTGAAGTTCAATCAATGTGCCGGTTAAAATGATTAACTGGATTGCTAAAGAGATTAACGAATTTTCCGAACAGTGACCAATCGGATGACTAACTGTGTAGGAAGCCAGCTAACTTGATAAGGGGAATTGTTTTTTGCCTTCCGTAACGTGAAGCGGTAGAGAACGCTTTGTCGCTGTTGATTGAATGTTTATGTTCGAGGTATTGATTTAGCGATCGATTGAGCGATTAATGCAAAACATTTGCGTCGTTTTAGACGTATAAATAAAATCGGTAAAAACAGTATTTTAAACAATGCGGCTTTGTTGAAAATAAAGGTAATAATGAGAAATGTACAAAGGCTACAAAGTTAAACTAATTGGCAAAAATATCATCTAAATCAATACCAAAAACAGATTAAGAGAACTGTAATAAAGTTGATTTTCTATTCTTTAATTATTTCTATTCTCTATTTCTATTCTATTTTTTTGCTAATTAAAGTATGTTAATTTATTTATTTACTGAATATAGACAGATTAAGATGTTTTTTATGTTCGAAAGTACGTATTTCTCACAGAGGTGGCGGCATCCAATTTTTCAAAATGATTCTTCAGTAAAATTTATCGCTTTCTTTTTTAATCGACGTCAAAAAAGGAGAAGGTTTCTCATTTTGAGCGTATACTTTTTAAACATATAGTAAAAAGACGAGCAAGACATGCACCTGATGGCAATGATAATAAGTTACATAGCTGCCTATAACAGCTCTAGACCACGAAGCTATTTCCACGTGAAGAGTCCTTATGAGAAGCGCTGAACTTCCCTCCTATTCCAAAGATATATAAAATATCTACTTAATGTCTCTTCTTTCTATATTATTTCTGAAACCATTGCTTTTCAAATAGGACCCCAGTTTGTTTCCACATTACTAATTATTTAGTGATGCAATAAATGTAAAATTGGTAGTACTCCTTCAGTAAAGAATCAAGATTGATCGTATAAAAAAGTAATTAGAAGTCTGTATCTAAATTCTGATACACCAATTTTCTTTAAAGAATGAAAACTGGTGTATCAGAATTTAAATTATTATTATTTAGTATTTAACGCTTACTAAAGTGTAAGCGTTTAATACTAAACTAAATTGATATCAACGCTTCTTTACCATACATTTATGGAGTAAACAGCAATGCATCTTAATCAAACAAAAGTGTAAGATAAATGTTCAGGTAATTCGTAATAGGAAAATGAGTCAATGAATTTTATGAGCATTTTATTTCTTCCTTTCGTGTATTACGTAAGTCAGGCCATTGTTACGTGATTTATGAGTAGCATGTGTGTATAGAACCTTATTTACATAATATTTTGGATTTAATAGTGTTTGGGGAGAATTGAATTCTATATCATTGTTGGTACCTATTTGGTATAAGATGAATGTTGTTTGTTTACTTTTACTTAGCTGTATATGAAAGAGGGTAAATAACTTGGTATAATACGTATAAAAATACACGGAAATAATAGGTTGAAGTGTGTGTGACTACCACTTTTGAAATACAATTTTTCCCATACCATTGTAATTGCGTGAGGTTTTTTCCTCTATAAAAAGTACAATTCCATTTCAAACTTTACAAGAGACTATTTTTTTTTTCAAATCCCGTTCTACATGTTGTTAATATGCTGGTATTACATCAACTCTCTTAGTGGTAAAAATTCATAATTTTATGTTTTAATTATAAGTAGCAGTTATATTATAAAATTTGAAAGGTTTACACCGACTGCCATATCGCTTGATGTTAAGGGACGATGAGGTCTACGATGAAGTTGTTTACACATATAAAAAAACGGATTCAGGATAAGAACTCATGGAGCGGCAGCTTCGCAACTTGAAGATGAATGCAGATTTATATGTAAAATTGAAATCAAAACTCTCGATTTGAAGACATCAAGATTGTAACCGTTGGGAACCACTCAGGCAATGCATCCCACAGACTAGACGTTCTTGTCACAAAAGTAGCCTCCGTAACTTCTTCGTTCGAGCCTTTGGAACGTCAACCAAAAAACGAAATCACTTTTTCGGGCTATGAGCAGTCCGGGGGGTCTACCGTTTAACGATAACTGTCTAAGCTTTGTGATACCTCTCTCTTTTCTTTCCGCTTGAAATGATAGAGACCGCAATAACAGAGCGAAAGCCGATTTAGTTAAGCGGTAGAAGGCCGGTAGTAAAAAGGGCCGGGTGGTATTAGATCATGCAAATCAATTGCACATTCTCCGCAATATATCCAATAAAATACCGATTAGCTAGCAAATGGCTGCAAAGATAAAGAAGATGTTTAAGGCTTTTAAGACTTTTTCGAACTAGGATGATGTTACCTATTAGCGTTTTGGCACATCTCTCGTCTGATTCCATAGATTCCAACTGGTGCTCATTTAACCCATCCCAAAGATGCGAATAGTACTTTATGCAAGAGTGAGTCTGTGCTTAGTATTAATATATTTAGAAGCAACTGTTTAGACTTGTATTACCTTCGCACCTCTATCACGTATTTTTTTTTTTTTTTTTTTTTTAAATAAATAGTGACGAGACGATCAGGACATGTGCCTGATGGTAAGCAACATGCCTGACACATAACAGCACAGTGACACGCAGCTATTGGAACATGAAGAATCCAAATCATTACCTAGCACTGCACTGCGCTCGTCACCCAGAGATCTAAGATCTTATATCTCTAAGCCCAGTAATTTCTCTGGAAACATTGCCCTTCAAACCGGATATTTTAATATTTCGTAGAATTTCAAATTGTCTACGTTCAATTTGGTTTGAAAACTATTTTCCATTTGCTGTGAACACAGAATAAAGAAAAAATCAAATTGTCAGTCTTTTCATTTAATGTGACATTTCGCACGACACTTCGAAACACTCAAAGAACCTTAGTGTTTATTTACCAATCTTACGGTAAAATTAACTTTTCGAGTATGAATCACAACCACTTCAGTCTACAAGTGAATTAGGACACATAAGTTCGTTGACACTTCAATAATTGACCAGATGACATTCAATGTCGTCACTAACCCTGGGTTCACATTATCAGGCATACTATTACGTTGTTACGTATTTTGTGAGCAAAAAAACATAATATTTATGGTAGTACGACGTGATTTTATTATGCATCTAGGAACGGATTAGCTATAATGCAAACTAGGAACATAAGGGCCTGAGGTTACTGATGGGCACGCGCGTAGAATCTTAAAACAAATAAAATGATATTTATTAATTCTCAATTAACCTCTACCACACATGCAATAAGGCTAACTGCGGTCATTAACGCTAATTACTGCTAGTATTACTTAAAATTTATAAATATACTAGTTGCTTGAATAGCTAATATTTTATATTTGTATGTATATCATTACTGAGAGAACGCCGATGTTGCCAGTTCTAATCTCTTAAAATATGTATGTTTATATGTATAATACGTGCATAAAATAGCAGAGAACAATGGATAATTTTAAAGGTTTCTAATGTAATGTCATAAATAAACACATTTTTGCGCTTACAGTACAAAAGCTGGTAAGGCTCCCCCTTTACCCCTTTATAAGGTCTACAAAAAAGTCTGCAATAGTATATATTAATATATATATTGGTGGACAATTCTCACACAACACCATCTGACCCCAAACTAAGCAAAGCTTGTACTATGGAAGCCAGATAGCTAATAATATAATACTTAAATAGTTTTAAATACATACTTATTATACATAGAATACACCCAGACACAGTACAAATATTTGAATTCATCACACAAATATTTGCACTGGGTGGGAATCGAACCCACGACCCTCGGCTTCGCAGGCAGAGTTACTACCCACTAAGCCACGAGGCCAGTCTATCTCTTAGGAATATAACCAACGATAACATTTTTTATTGGTAAGTACCAATAGTATCAGCATTGCACTTCGTGCAAAGCCGGCGCGGGTCGCTAATATAAAACAAAACGCAATCGTAAGTACCACTAGTGTGATTAAGCCCTTACTTTGCTGCACTATGACCACAGAATAAAATAATAGTACCCAATATTTTACGAATCCAATCGCTCTTACTATCACATAGCTTATCATCCACATGCTACGAATTTCGTAATCAAAATGGAGCTACTTCGAACAGAAAGCAGACGTCGTCGTATGGAAATTATTTTATCTGTGACGTGTGAACGTGGTTATTACAATGTTCGGCGACTAGTTAATTGATGTAAAGTTATCTTATAGTGGTCCGACGTTATCTAGAAAGTGAAGAGATGATTGATTTATTTTCATACATTTACGAATATGAAATTATGAGGTACGCAATAAATTGAATACATTTTAAGTCAACTAAATGCCTATTTAGTTGACTCCTCCTTTGCCTCTAAGTATTTTACCACGTTCAGATAGGTAGAAGTTTGTCGCCAAAACTGGATTTGACAGTAAAGGAAAATATCGTGAGGAAATTGACATGTTCTAAAAAAGATTTCTGGGGCCAAGTCTGATACTCTAATACTCTTACAAACACTTGGCCGTCGTAGTGGATTATGGCCTTGAATCCTTATGGGAAGATGCGCTGTATATCAGTAGTGGAAACATGAATTGAGCTACTAAGTTTTGAACATCTAAATATTAACGTGAATTACATGATTAAATTTATGGCGTCTTATTTTACCCTAATATGGATTTTTTATAAAGTACTAGCTGTTTGTTCCTTGCCACGCTTCGCTGTGGCACATTGTAATGCAAAAATTAGATAAAAACAATCCTTGATGCGGATTATATATCATTTTAAAATTTCAGCTCGATCGGCGCAGGAGTTTTTGAAGCGTACACAAACCAACATAACATTTTTGTATATAGAGATAAAGTGACGAGAACCGGTCATGTGCCTGAAGATCAGCAACTTGCCTGCCACATGCACACTGACACGCAGCTATTGGAACATAAAGAGTCTAAATCATTACCTAGGACTGCACTGCGCTCGTCACCCAGAGATATACGATGTTTTATCTCGATGTTCTGTAATTTGAATGGAAACATTTCCCCTCAAAACGGAACACAGTGACTTTTGCACATTACTGCTGGGCGGGAGAATAACTGGCAAAGGTCTTGTAGTTCCCCAGACGGATTCTGCAAAGAGTACTACCACTACATAATATGCCCACTAAGTACCTTTTTTTTATAAGAGAGATATTTACATTTACATCCCTATTTACATCCGCGGCTTCAAACTTTGTACTTTATAATTACAATATTATTAATATTATAAATGTGAAAGTAATTCTGCCTGTCTGTCTGTTACGATTTACCGCCTCAGCTACTGAACCGATTTTTATGAAATTTGGTATATAGGTAGAATTGATTTAAAGAAAGATCTCTTCTTTCTAACCCGCACTTGGCCAGCGTGGTGGATTATGGCCTTAACTCTCTCCTTTCGAGAGAAGGCACCGAGTCCCAGCAGTGGGAACATTTAGTGGGCTGCTTATGCTTATGATTTAAAGAAAGGAGGCTACTTTTTATTGCTTAAAAATGGTTGAAATGGGGGATGGAAGTTTGTATGGAAGTTTGTCATTGTTGAAGATAAACTTGGGTTACTTGATATTCAAATGACTTCTATTAATATTGTAAATAAATTTCAATGTTTGGAAGTTTGTTACTCAATCACATGGTAACGTCTGAACGGTTCAGACTGGAATTTGGAACACATTATATTCTGATAACATGGTTGATGTTCCAATAACACGAACTAAGAGATTTGACTCCACGTTTGTGATAAAAACGTCTAGGTCATATAGAATGCGTTGCCTGAGTGGGTGGGTGTTACAGTCTTGGTGTCTTCAAATCGAGAGTGAATCGGTTTCTCCTAGGTAAGCACGCTCTATCGTAGATCGCATCCTCGCTTAGCATCAGGCGAAAATGTGGCCAAGTGTGAACCTATTATAGTTAAAAAAAGGAAGAAAACATAGACAATTGTTATCCCGAAGAAACAACGCCAACGGGGACTACGCGGGTAAAACCACGGGGCGTTGCTAGCCTCAAAATATTGTCGTGAATAACATACTGCTAATTACTCCAAATAGGATTACAATCATTGGTCAGTCCAATAAAAATTACTCACTGTATGATACATTTCCACTTACGTCACCTAAAAATTATAGAAGATTTCTCATAATGTAACATTGGTAAGTGATATGCTTTGGTGATTCGATGTGTACTTATGTACTTACTGATATCGCTAAGCTATGTACTTAAAAATATATAAATATAGGGTACAATCGTGAAGAAAGTAGTCTAATTCTGGATTGGAGATATAATCAGTATACACGTAATAGCATTTGCTTAAAATTGTTACAAGTCACAATCTGACTTAGAAAATATTTGTTTATATTTAGACGTTAATGCTGGGATCTTAACAACGCAACTCTGACCACTAATTCAAATATTTACTCAAAGTTTCTGCGACCTGAAATGTGAACAACAATTTTATGAATGAAGCTGAACTTTGTCTATTCTTTAACAGTGAACCATTATCATTGCTAAAGAATAGACAAAATAAACAAATATTGATCATATTATTCACTAAAAACACGCCAAACCCCAAACTTAGCAAAGCTTGTAGCATACTATGTACTTAAACAAATACTCATAGGAATATCCAGAAACAAAATAAACCTTCCATAACACAACAAAATGACGTCTAATAACTCAAAACGCTATAACGGTAATATGAGATACAAAGAAAAAATCATAATTGAGGTACAAAGATCATATTAGAAAATTTGGGAAACTACGAAAATAGACGTGGCATTAAATTTGTAAAAATATTCTAAAGCATTTGTCTCATCGATTGTACGATACAGTTCGATGCATTATCACGGCGCCATGTATCAATGAGCCGATAACAATGATGGTCTGATTACCTACGGGCGGTCGATAACACGCCCGGTGCACAGCGAGTCACATGTGTGATAAAAATGCAATCGGAAATAAGGACTCTTGAAAAGCTAGTTTTCCGGGATAGCAGTCTCGAGTATTGTGCTAGGGGCATGCTGTGGGTTTTGCTGATATTTGTTATATTGCTTTTTTTATTAATGTCATATACCATCCTATTCCTAGTTACAGTTGCTTGTGTTTAAGGCCAACCTCAGCATTATTGTACACGAAGTAAAAAAGAAAAGAAGAAGAAGAAAAAAAGCTACAATCCAATACACTGCCATATTGCAGCTTTACGGATGACACATATTAGATTCTATAAAATGTTAGACACCTTATTATTTCTCTTATGTGGGAGGAAGCTCGAAGTACCGTAAAGGTCGATTTCACATAATTTGGCGTAATATGGTGAATTACATCGAACTTGCCGAGCTATTACCGCATTCAGCAATATAATCAGTGACATGAGGTCAGCGAGATACAAAGGCAATGTTTTTACGGAACACTAGTAAATCAGTGATTCAAATTATATTTGATAAATTGGTTTAAGTTCATTTTCGGTTGACACTCATGTAATTTTCTTCACATTTGCTAGTTCATCATTTTCAATCTTGATTGTATAGAAAATTGGAGTCTAGTTCTATCATATAGTTGCATTCAATATTCGTCCATCTATAGATATAGTAAATCATAACTGGCACATCAAAATTGTAACAAAAGATTCATGCTTGTTGAACAAACCTGGACTCGATTGGCACAGGACCGAGGCAGATGGCAAAGTAAGAGAGAGGCCTATACCCAGCAGTGGGATAGAGAAGGCTGTGGATGACGATGATGAGCAAACTATTACGTTTTTTATATCGGTATTACTTCAAACTGGGCAATTATTTATTGATGGATTATATTAAAACTGATATTTCAGTCTTAAAAGACCGAGGAGGAAGTAAAACTATTAAAAAGTGACTAACTCACATTGCATTTTGCAAAGGTTTCATTCGTGAATCACTGATATTTTGTCGTCATTGACACCTGATCGTTTCCGGTTTTATAGGGGTTGCAATTTATAACCAATTTAGATCGTTTTAACATCGAAGATTCAGTTTTTCTTCAAGCATATAAGTTAGGGATTATTTTGTATCGCGCTGTATTACCATTTAGTTACGGCTTCATATTTCGAGAACCTTCTTAAGAATACGAAATACTTTGTTGTGTATTCCATGAACTTATTTATAGAATACACAAAACAGTAAACAGGACACAGATAGGTAGATAGAATGTAACTATCTGTTAGGTACATTAGTTACCACTGTATAATGACGCTTAATAGTTGACCTATTAATTTAATAATTTGCTTCTTTTAGTTCATCTGACGTCATAAACTTCGAATATGTTTCTACTGGCTTGAATTTGTTCTAAATATGGTAATAGTTTGGGGTAGATATTTGGAATACGGTAGTCTAATTGGCGACTACGCTACATAAAAATAATTAACTATTTATTGCTACAGCTTTTTTGTAATAAATTAGAACAGATCTCATAAAGAAAGACAAAAATAAGTCTTACAGACAGAAAACAATCCAATCTGTCTATACAGCGAAATAAATCGAGCGAAAACGTATTTTATCTCTGCAGCATACCTACTTAAGGAAGTCATTTAGACGCAAATGCTGTCTACAAGTCGTCTATCGCCATTCTTTATCAGTCTAGCTGATTTTATTTGTTGTTAGAATCGTTAGCTTTGTCTTAGCAAAGCGTAACTATCCTATAAATCAATATTCACAAAATCGTACAAGAGGTAAGTAATATAGAGATGCATTTTACCCACGGATATCGGGGGATATGCCTTTTTAGCGAATATATGCATTTAGTTCGAAACCACGAAAAATCGAAATCTGATTTTACCTGACTATTCTAGAAGTGAAGTTGATTACACAAATAGTTAAAAGGGTAAACTAAACAAAGCTGAGACAGTTGCAGATACTCATGACAGATAGATTAATTCTATATTACTATTAACTCATTTATTTATTCCAAATCAAAATAAAACAATTGCATGTCAAATTACAACATTATTAAAATACAAGTCCTTAAAGTCATTAACTAAAATAGCCCGCCGTGAGTCGTACCTGGTGCATATGTGCCCAAATCGCTCGTTGCGTTGCCTCGCTCAATAGTTATAGCTATCGTCACTCTCAGGAACTCTTAATTAGAAAACAAAAAGCAATAATATACAAAACTATAAAATAAAGTAGAAGTTTGCGGCCTTATCGCCAAGAAACATATTTTCAGACAACCACTAGATGGAAAAAGATAAATCAAGAATAGATATAGAGAAACGTACAAATGAAGGGTGGAAGATTCACAATACATTTTTAAATTTGATAATTAAAAAGAATTATGTCAAACATGATGATTTAAGTATGTTTTTCAAAAGCGACAACATTATTACGAGTAATATCTATTTAAAAGATAGAATAGAAACGTAGTAGAAAATGTTAAACGTTTTCCACCACTACACACAACAGAAACTTGTTGAGATGTTGATTATTATAGGAGCTTCTACCACGTTGACTAAGGTACTTACATGTCATCGGTTCGTTGATGGAAATTTTATAAGTAAACTTATACCTCTAATTTACTGCATCTGAAATGCTAATCTAAACTTATTTTTTAAGATCTTTGAAGACGACTGCATTTTTTTGAGATAGAGATAGGGTACAGTCAGTTATTACAGTGCAATTGAGCAACTTTCACATTAACAAAAGATTAAATCACGCATCATGTTTATTACACTGATGATTGTTGGGAGTATTTAGTAACTATTGGGAGTTGTTGTGTAGAGTTTAACCACACACATGGTAAATAAATTTGCATCGGAATGCCCCACCTTTCAACTATGGTAAAAGACTCGTAAATATAATTATAGTGTTGTGAGTGAATTGTCCACCAATATTTATTTATTCATCATTATTTAATGCATTAAAACTGTGAAAAAGTGAATTTTTGTGTGTTTCCAGAAAAACCTATCTCTTTGCTTATTTGCTTAATTTCTAGCTATTAACCGACGCCGACATCTAGTGAAAAAATGTTTGCTTGTGTCATTTTGAAAACATTCACATGATTCATTTGCACTACAAAGTGTGTCAGAGCGAAAAAACATAGTACTTCAAATTTCTTTTATGATGACGTTGCTTTAGACCTTATTTTGTTTGGAGTGCAGCTCTCTGCGTACCTACAGCTATGTTTGCCCACTGGCGCCTGCCATCTGTAATTGTTCGGACAAACAGACAGCTGCGAGTCCTGATTCACTAATGTATCTAGTTTTAGCGCTGCGGATTAGAAGCGTTCACTTTTGCCTAGAATCAGTTCGGATTTCAGTACAGGTAACTTTTCTTTTCAGTAAGAATTTGATTGGTTTTTCTTCACAACTACTGTTAAATGATGTGTTTGTGTTATGTAAGACAAAATTAGATAGACTTCAAAATAATAGTCAATTAGATTTGCATACCACTACGGATAAGCTGATCACTTTGTATCACTACTGCTGATACTCGATGCATTCTCTCATAAAGAGAGCGTGAAGGCCATAATTCACCACGCTGGTCACGAGTGGGTTGCTGGATCTCGTGTATCATTGAAAGATAACTTTGTTGGAACTAGTAGTTTTCCGCACCATGTTTTGTCCACCGTCACAGCCAGTGTTGTCGTGAAATTGAGACATCTTCACATGGAAAAATATTTATAAAGGTGCAGACAGGATTTGAAACTACGACCGATTTTGAAATCGAATGGTCTCGCCACAGCAACACAACTTGATTACAAACCTGATAAAATCTCAACCGTCAGAATCACAACGTTGAAATATTCACGTGTTGATGTATTGCTTTTCAAACAAACAGTAAGCAAATATTTTTTTTAGCTTACAACACTTCGTGTTTTGGGAAAAACCTGAAACTGTTGTTAGTAACAATTGTGATTAGCACTAACTTTAGGTATAACAAAACTGTTAACAATTGAACTGCCTAATAACCTACATATGAGTTTCTACTCAAGGGTAAGCAATTTGGTACCAAGTTTTGTTTGATATAAGTTCGAGTAAGTGACTGGAAACAAGGATGGGTTCTAGGGGATCATCGCCGCCGGGGTCGCACTAGAGTGCGAAAGCGTTTCCGTAACTTTACTCTGGTAAGTAGGTACACGGGTGAAACACCCCAGGGTTTTTAGTGGGTAGTGCCAATCTGCCGGAGAGTCCCACATATTAACCTTGCCTCTCTCAGAGCAGGGTGGAATAAAAAAAACCCTGGGCAAAAAAAGGTAATTGCCTAAAAGTAACATTTTGACTCTTAATTAATTGTCACTCGCGAACCTTCTCTAAATATTATTTTCTCTTCTTCTCTCTCGTCAGCGTTCCACGATATGAAATGATTCATCTCTTTGTCCTGCCCTCCAAATCGGCAAACACAGCATGTAATATTATAAATCACTGTTTGATAGAATAACTAACATAGGTAATTTCACTACGCAGACTCTACAAAGAGTCCCACCTCTACATAACTATGATTATAACAAAAACTGTATGCTCAGATTACTCTTTGTATTAGTTACTTTATTGAGTTACGATTTATGTAGGTATACGATTTCTATTTATTTTATACAACGTTTTTATTTTTAGAAAAAATTTCATACCTTTTTATCACCAACAATAAACATTTACAATTTATTTCTAAAATTCATTGTTTTAAAATTCCGTTCTTTAGTGTGCGATTTGATGTTAAATTTAAATAACAAAATACTTTACTTTATTTTGAAATATAATTAATTTTGAGAAACACTCAAGCAAGCAAGAATAAGAGAAGGTTCTATGTTAAGCTGGAGGTTTTTTTTTAAATTTCATTTACATCGGAATTATTATTCTATATGCCTTCCATGATAGAGTGCATTACCATAGATAAAACCGATTCGCTTTGGATTTGAAGACTCTCAGATTATATCCATCAGGAAATATCCACTTACGCGACGCAAGTGAAAAATATTATTACGAAAGCAGTAAACCTCTTTGTTCGAGTCTTTAGAACATCAACCATGAAACGATGTCGCTTTCTGGAATTAGACTCAGTCCCATAGAAAAAACGGACGAGGTGGGCAGACCACCAGACCATTGCCTGGATTACTTAACACAGGCTATTTTTTTTTATCTTGAAAAGGTTCGTGATTGTTAAGGCACGGGTTATACCGCGGGGCGTCACTAGCGTTAGAACAGGATAAAATGTGTTATCTACCTTGAGAGGTAAGAATGAGGTTTAGAGGCTACATGGCTCATACTATCTAATGATAATAATATTCAATTTCTTTGAATGTTGACATCACATATTGATGTCACCAATTAAACATGACGATTTTGTTTAATCTCATGTAGGAATCAATTTCGAGGAATTTTTGAGGAAATCGAGGACGTTGGCATTTATACGTAGCGATATTATCTGATAGCGGAGCTTAATATGATGTGATAGGATGTAGTCGTCATTTCTATATGTTTTAATTACCTAATTGGTGTTATTTCAAATTATGTGATAATTGTGGGAATCGGTTTACGATAGAATCGTTATGACAGTAAGGATTTTAAGGCTTGAGTTAAAGCAGAGCATGTACAGGTTTCGTTTTGTCGTCTACAGTGTAAACCAAAGATTCTAAAAAGTATTCGGAGATATCTGAGTGGATTGAAATTGAAGTGTTCGATTTGAAGTCGTCATGATTTCTTTAGATTTACACGATATTTTTATGAGAATAAAAACAAACGAGGGCTTAAATAGAATAACGCTGATAACAGGCGCAGGACACCAAAATTAAGCAGGAAAAAACTAGTATTCGTCATTATTAAAGTTTTTTACTCTGGAACTGAAATTGTGAAAAAAGTTTAAGTTCTGAGTCGCTTGATCTTGTTCAGGCGTTCTGTGTAATTTCTACTAAAATCTATATAGCCAAACATAAGTCGAACCATTTGCAAGACCAATGAACTAACTTTTTGGATTTTTGTACAACAGTTGCTCATCTCAATTAATACGATGCCACTATTCATTTCGAAAGTTTTAAATCGAATTCAAAACTTAAAACTATTCTGTTTAACGTATCTCCACCGCATATTCAAGGCTTAAACATAAACTACCCACTTTACGTTCATATTGCTGAGTCTTGGGGCCTTCTCTCACATGGAGAGGATCATGGTCCTAACCCATCGCGCTGGCACAGAACGGGTTTGCTGATAACTATATCCGAAAAGATTTTTTTTTTGATTTTTTATAATGTAACAAGTGTCGAGGCGAGTATAACGTGTGCCTGATGGTAAGTCATATGCCTGCCACATAACAACACAGTGACGCGAAGCAATTGGATTATTAAGAGTCCAAACAATTACCTAGCACTGCACTGCGATTGACACCCAGAGACATAAGATGATTTATCTCTATGGGCTGTAATTTCACTGGAAACATTGCCCTACAAACCGGAACACAGGACCGGTAATAGTTTCCACCGTTAAAGCCACTGATGATAAACTGAATCCTCTGCACATAGAAAAATAGTCACAGGTGTAGATGGGATTCGAACCTACGACCTCACTATTGGGAAAATATCTGGAAACTTTTGAGTATAGTCAAATTTGCATTCTCTTTTTTGACCTTTGTGACGTAAAATGAACTCGAAAAGACGAGAAGCTCATCTTAAGTCAAGTTTTGTAAAATGGCGCTAAATCACTATTTTATTCTGTTTATGTACCTACTTAAGTTTTATTATCGTTTACAACGCCACAACAATTTATTACTAGATACATTTATAAAATATTTTAACTCGACAACTAAATACGTAATTATAAAAATAACCGGCCTTAACGTGCGTGGGCGGGCATCTGTACTGTTTATTTACTCTAGCAAAGTACTTAAATCATTGACAAATGTTTTAGCCACATAATAATAATTCATACAAAAACCAACTTTATTAATGCTTTAACTAGGTATAAAATGGTATGTGTGTAAAGTGGTAGGTAAGGTAAAATTTTCCGATGATCATTATTGTTCTTGACCTAGGAGCTATGAAAGGCGTTACCGAATAGAATATTTACGTCAAAGAAGACAGGTATTGTCGTAAATTAACAGTTTGGCATTGTATTTCCTGATTGTAGGGGAAAAATGTTAATAAGTAGTACATTTTATACATTGTTTTGTTTTTTATTATTATTGGTGTATATTCCTAACCACAGCTTAACAGCCTTAAACTAAGATATTTGCAATATGGAAGCCCGATAGATATCGTCCTGTAATATTATAAATACATTAGTATGATGTCGCCCCGACACTGATACTAAGTTATTAAGGTATTTTCTGTATATTTGTGCACTGTGACATGCGTCTGCGTCTGTGCATTTATTTACATAAACACCTAACGTGTTTAAAAAAGTAATAATACACATAGTTTTCTTTATTCAGGATAAAAATTTAAAAATACCTACAGGTCTATATGTTTAAATAGACTATAAAAATATGTAACCAGACATTTGTATAAAATTATAACGACCTACAACTTTTCCAGCTTTGCAAGATGTAGATAAGGAATACAATGCAATGTTTTATCAAGCCCTCATAATATTATAAGAAATTCGTATAAATATCGTATAACAAAGACAACGTAAAAAGTGTTTAAATTATTACAATTACTTTGACACTCACCAAAAATATACGATCAATAAACGTTTAATATTACATACAAAGTGCTGTTAAATCTGTGGCATTACACTCATAAAGATAAATAATTGACAAAACAAAGTACAGGAATGACTTTAAATCTTTTTGAGTAATGTATCCATCGTTAGATGAAATACGGGATTCGAATGTATTCTTATCCATTAGATATTATGTACCCGATGGAATTCGTAAGAACCCCACTTTGTGTTTCCACAGTTGGGATTCGGGATCTTTTTTCACAAGGAGAGTGTCAAGGCTACAGTGGTCAAGTGCGAGCTGGCAGATGACACGTTTTTTATATAGTACTAGCTGTACCAAGCTTCGCTGTGGCACATTGTGATGCAAAAATTAGATAAAACCAATCCTTGATGCGATTATGTATCATTGTAAAATTTTAGTTCGATCGGTGCAGAACTTTTTGAGTTTTTGAAGCGTACACAAACCAACATTACATTTTTATATATAGCGATAGAGTGACAAGACATTTTCCCGATGATAATAACTTAATAACATCATAGTGGAACGCAGCTATTTTTTATTTATTTTTTGCTATGCCTCCTTTGTTTGGTGTGGCAATAAAGAGTATCTATCTATCTATTTTTTTAATTTGAACATTTGAGACGTCAAGAAAGCCAAAAAATACTAATTAATTATTTATTTAATAATTTATTGAGTCCTGAGTTTCAGTTCATGTGGCAGTCCTACTACTACTTACGAAATAGGTTGTCAAAATGTCATTTGCTAAGTAAGCGGATTCCAATCGTTCACTCCAAATACGTTTTAAGAAACTTCTTAAAGTATTGACGAAATACCACCTCCAAACATCCTGTTTCTAACTTTACTTTGTAATTTACAAGACAAGTCCTCACACTTTTCGCCTCGACTTTGCTGAAACATAAATTTTCAGAATTGTCGGTTGTCGCGGCGAGAACATTGTTGTAGGCTGTAAAAGTTGAATAAGATGTCGCCGTTAAATGTGACTAAACTAGGAAAGAGACATGTACGCTTTAGCTCGTCGTGACTTGGGCATCTTTGTTCAACAGATGTAAGGCAAACTAAGTCATACTGATTTCTTTTGTTAAATATGTTTGTAGTTTTATAGTTAAGTTTCTCTGTAATTCCAAACAGTTTTTTTTAACAATATTGGATCCATATTCAAACTATTCTTATTGAAAATAGGTTTGTACAGGACCACCCTTTCGATGCGGTTCTTAATGGAGCGCGTTTATCGTGAAGAAACTCATTTACCTACTCTAAATTTGAAGACACAATTATATAAATCAGGAAATACCAACTCACGTCACACATTCTAAACTTTAAAAGTTCTTATTACGAAAATGAATTTAAACCTCGTTCGAGTTTTGGAACACCATCATCAACCATATACTTCAGAAAAAGTACTTTAATGCGTCCCTTGGACAACTCAAGTTGACCCTTCTAGATCCTCATTCCGCCAATGTTTGTCAAAGGGTCTTGACTTCATTTCATCGATACAAACAATCCCCACGTTAAGATCACGTTAAGTACTCTCCTGTTAAGTGTACGAAGACTTCTATTACTGCTGGGAGAATGGTTTTATAGCTCTGAGTATGTATTGTGGCGTTCTGAGTAAATAAACAACCACAAAGCGGACAGCGGCTTACTAGTGTCCTTATAATCTCTTTAACTGACTTGCAATGAGGACTCCATGGTAACTAATTTATAAGAATTAATAGAACCTTTACGCAAGTATTGAATTAGATATTTGAAATAGCCATTTTGCTTTCTGAAAATGATGGCAATGGCACATACGTTTGTGAAAAAATTATTAAAAAATGTAAAATCCGAGGACGCATTTTTGTTGTAAATATATCTTATACCTTTAAAGGTACGAGCAATTCTTGTAGGTATATAGAATCTGAATCTCGGAAACGGCTTGAACGATTTTCATGAAATTATGTATACAGGGGTTTTCGGTGACGATAAATCGATCTAACCAAGTTTACGTGTTTTATTATGTTTAGGTATGCGCGTTTTTAGAAAATGAAAAAACTGTGACATAAAGATTAGAATGCGACGGTAAATTCCGCGACGTCGCGCGACAGTATATTAGCTCAGTCGGGAAGATGGGCGGTCATAATATGGTAGGTCCGGGTTCGAATCCAGCCGGCTGCCTTTCTTTTTTTCAAGTTTTTTTTTTGAGAAAATCAGTATGTATTTAAGTAACCGAGCAAAGCTCGGTCACCCAGGTGCTTTTTTATTATGTACCTACCAAAAAACGTTGCCCGAGTATTTTATTTTGATGGAAATCACTTGAGTGTATTATATATAGTATATCTAGACAGCATTGGTTATGTTCAGCTCACATTATCGGTTAACATCAAGCCAAATCACGGTTAATGTTTTTTTTATGTATAATTAATCACCACCCAACTTGGTGACTGATATATTTATTACAATCTAGCCTAATTTGGAAAGTCTAGGCTAATGAGTAATTTTCTTATGACTTAGTTTGCTAAATAATATTAAGTGTAAGATTGTGTCCATAAGCACTTTTCTTATTGTCTCTATTAAGGCGAAGTCACTTTGTTCGTGTGTACTTTTATACGGTTAAATGTGAACTTATTTTTAAATTATCGATAACTTTTAAATTATCAATGAAAAAAGTCCACTCACGACTTGAAGACACCAAGATTGCAATTATCGGGAAAACCCATTCAGGCAAAGCATTCTATATTCTAAACTTTCTTATTGTAAAAAGTGGAGTCAAATCTCCTTTGAGATTTGGAACATCAACTAAGTTAGTTTCAACTTTTTTTCTAACTGTACATGTCATTGCTTTTTGTCTGTTTTTCCTATGGAACTACTCGTAATGAATATTTGTTTACTTTATTCATAAACACGAATCGCATGAAGGTGTTTAATTTATTAATTGGTTTTAGAATGGATTGAACAATTGTTTTGTAAAGAATCAATATAGGTACCTCTACAGTTTCGAAATAATAAAAATCTATATCGAAAGTATTTGGTTTAATTGAATTACTACAGAAAGACCATTATAAATTGAACAAGCTTGTCGTATTTGGACTTATTCCGAAAACGTAAAATATTAGGAAATTAAAACAGTACCTGCGTATATTCGGAATGTGGCAGTTAGTTGTTGAGTTTTTCGTCCTTTTGTTACTTATTCAATCGTTATAACAACTATACGAACATAATATTCAGTAGATTATTTTGTAATAATACAATCATGTCTGATTTTTTTTCAAGTTACTTTTACTGTGAAAATCTTTCAAAATAGACCTTTTTTATATGGATTTTAAGACTGTTTTGTATCCAATAAAAGTGAAACTTTTGTGGCCCATTTGGTTCGAGGTTCACTTTTTAGATCGCGAGAAATAAATTTTGTATGCAATATCGTTTATAACTAGCAGCCCCCTAGGGATTTACCGGTTCTCGTTTCTATTTGTTTGCCGGGATTAAAAGTAACCTATGTGTTATTCCAGACTATAATTTATCTGTGTTCCAAGATTCGCGTCTATCCATTCAAGCGCTTCGATGTGATCGAGCAACAAACATCCAAACTTTCACGTTTATAACATAAGTAGGATTTAAGAAATAGGATTGTGACTTCACTATAGCCACGACCAGCAAGAGTACAATAAAAAGGTAGGTATGTTCGTTTGTTTTTATTAAACATTGGTAAGTGTAACCAGCCATCCGTGATACTACACAGCTCAAATGCAAATAGAGGAAGTGAGATGCTCCCAAAGCAAAGACAGCAAAGGTCAAGTGGCTTCGGTCAAGTCGTCTGAGGGCTGGTCAAGGAGACATAAACAAAACGAAACGAAACTTAATCACAACTGCTAAACAAGGAAAATTTTGGGAATTTCTGACACCTCGGAAGCGGGAAGTTGAGTGTTTTGAACTGATGGTGGAGGCCAACAAAACACTCGTGGACTCAGTTACCAGTAAATGTTCATCTCAAGGTGGTTACGTGGATTCTTTGGAAATCCGTTGCATACAATTTTAAACAAAATCGAACACACTTTTCTAAATTATACGAAAACATGATTCAGGAATCACTTATTCATAACTATAAATGACATGACATATTGATAACTGAAAACCTATCCAGTCTATAATCATTAAAATAGAGATTGGATTGAACGGCGTTTTGTAACGCGTATACGCGTCCACTTCACACGCCCTACGCATTTATGCAAGTAAAGTTAGTCAGTTTAGGTCAGTGAGACCTTGCGTCTTCTACGCTTCAACACAAAGGTCAGTAGACGGTAGAGACAATCTGAAGCCCTTTTTATATGCAAGAAGTAAACACTTATTCTTTATTTCTGGTCTAAAATGTTGACTACTTTACTCCAGGGTGTTGATTTTTTGTGACACTGCGCGCGGGCATTGTTAAAATTTACTCGCATCATTTTTTCCATGCCAAAAGCACATAAACACATTAAAATAGTTTTTGAAGTGATAACTTCTTTTGGCGCACCATAGACATATTTTTCGTGGGCTGTGAATTGAATTTTTGCGCCACGCTCGAGAATGATAAGAAATCTTCGGGTAAACTCGGGAGTATGCCTATTGGCTATCTAGAAATGCGTCAGGATTTCCCATTGACTATTTAGATATGTGTCAGCATTTCCGATTGATCAATTAGAAATGCATAAGCATTTGTAGATGACCATGCTCACGGCCACGCCACGCACGCCCCGGTTTCACCCGCGTAGTTTTAAAAGTACAAAGTAAGATGTCAAATTCTGTGTTATAAGTTTTCACTTCCAACGGCAGTTTCTATGACTGCCAATTTTTGAAACTTGTCTTGTAACATGCTGTAAAAAAATTACGTTTGTGAAGAATTAATATCAGTCATTCAATACTTTTATTCATGTTATGAATTTCACATAATAATATAATCTATATCTAGCAGTGCATCAACATAGGTTTGTGATGATGATGCAAAAATCGTTTAGGTACTCTACATATGAAATTGAACTTTAGATAGAGAATTAGAACGTCATACTTAAATGTATTGGTTCAACAATCCGTGAAATAAGGTGCTATTTACGTGTGTCTGGTCGTGGGGAAACCAGAGGTATTGGACGTCTTTTGTGGGTTTACAAATTAGATCAGTACACAGAATGAGATTACGGCTTGAATGATTCAGACAATATATAAATACTAGAAGTGATATTTGGATGTGCAAGCGACTTTTGATTACCAAATTAAAAACTAAAAGAATAATTTGTTGAGTTTATCACTGAATTTTATTTGTTTTACAGTAAGTTAGTTCCGTAGATTTTTTGGTTTTTTGACCTCATCAAATTTCCATAAAACATTTTTGTAGCTTTAAGTAAGTAATTGAAATAGGTTACTCAAGTTAAAACCAAACTGTAAAAAATGTTGAACCAGTATAGACATTTACGTTTTGTGACGAACAAGCAAACATACAAAATAAAGAAAAATTAAGCGTAAATCAAACTTTCAAATACGACATGTAGACAGAAGTTCGTTTTCGAAGACGAAAGACACTATGTGCCTGATCAGTGGCTGAAAAATGACACGGCATCGCTTCCAGTATATCATATGTCAATGTTTACAGCATGAATGTATCTTGCTTATCATTTTAAAATTAT